>PVHX01005743.1:97992-108885 GCA_004024805.1 Geosciurus inauris
CTAATATATGCATAAAAATACTCTGTGGGCAAAATTTTTTTAAAAAGCAGTTCTATAGGTAACTGATACATATAATCTTTAATCAATTCAATTATAAACATTGTGACAGGTGAAATTCTGTAAGATCATTCTGAGTGAACTCTGGAACCAGGTACCACAATTTAAAGAACAGAGAAAACTGCCTTGTCAGGCTTGTAGGTGATTTTTTACAACAGCCTATGTAGAACAAACAGGTCAGGTTTGTCTCTTGCTCCAACTGGGAGGTGCTCAAAACTTTAGAGAGTGTAACAAG
Organism: Geosciurus inauris; assembly: GCA_004024805.1. Taxonomy (NCBI): domain Eukaryota; kingdom Metazoa; phylum Chordata; class Mammalia; order Rodentia; family Sciuridae; genus Geosciurus; species Geosciurus inauris. Next base: position 98,285 of record PVHX01005743.1, read on the forward strand.
GTAATCTCACTATAAAGCGGATCATTCACTAGGAACACAATTTAGAGAATGAGTCACTTTAGAAAAACATTATTCTGAATGTGCTTCCTTTTCAGAAAAATAGGGTGAAAGTCTATTATTTTTTTGTTTAGGGTAAAGACATCAGAAGCAATCTGTAGCTTAACAATAGGGATACATTTTGAGAAATGCAGAGTTAGGTAATTTCCTTTTTTTCCCCCCAATAACAGAGTATACTACACAGATCTAGATGAGACATCTTACTACACAGCTAGGCTATATGATATAGCCTAGTGCTCCTGGTCTACAAAGCTGTCTGGCATGTTACCATACTGAATACTATAGGCAACTGTAGCACAAGGGTGAATACTTCTGTGTCTACACAAAAAAAGGTTAAAATATGGTATAAAAGGTTAAAATATGGTATAAAAGGTTAAAAATGGTATACCTATTACAGGACCTTACATGCATGGAGCTTACAAGACTAGAAATTGTTCTGGATAAGTGAGCGAGTGAGTGGGGAGTGAATGTAAAGGCTATGGGCACTAGAGTACATACTGAAGACTATCAACACTGTACGTGAGATTTATAAAAATAAATTTTCTTTCTTCACTAGTAAATTAACCTTACTAACTTTTCATTCTATAAACTTTAAATTTTTTAAACTTCTTCCCTTGTATGTTAACACGCTAAAAACACAAACACATTATACGACCGTATAAAATATTTCTCTTTATATCCTTATTATGTTTTTTCTATTTAAATTTTTTTATTTTTACATATTTTTCAGTTTTTAAACTTTCTTGTTAAAAATAAAGACAAACACATTAGCCTAGGCTAGGTCTCCACAAGATCAGGATTATCAATATCACTATCCTCCACCTCCCCATCTTGTCCGGCGGGAAGGTGTGCAGGAACAACACTCGTGGAGCCATCATCTCTTATGATATTGAAGCCTTCAGAAATCCCTTCAGAAGGATCTGCGTGGGGCTCTTCTTGAGCAGGCATCATTTTTTCAGAAATATGTTCATGTTATTTGCTTGGATTTTCCCCTGTCATAGTTTTGCTTGTAAGCAGATAGTGCACGTGACATTCCTCTCTGTTAATTAAAAAAGACTTTTATTTCTGGGAGTCCATGGATTCAAGCTTTATAAGGAGTATGTAAAAGCTTCTTCTGAATCCTTTGTTGTGAATTTTCTTGGACACTCTTCTTGTTTTCTGCAGTTTCCTTCTCTCTTGCCTCTTCTACAGCTGTGCACACCTGTTGCAGTTCCAACAACTACTCATCGATTGCAACAACTACTTCCTCATTTGCAGCAATAGCCTGGCCCAAGGTCTTCCTCAGGTAGTAGACCTTGAAAGCTGCTATAATTCCTTGATCCATTGGTTGGATCAAAGAGGTATAATTTAGAGCAAAACTCATCACTTTGATATTGGGATCAAGGACAGCAATAAAAGAGGATGTGCTGGAGCACTAACAACAATAAATAACACTTTGAAAGTGTGTGATTCTCCAAACATTGCTTCTGTACTTCCCTGACAGCACTTCATGAGGCCATCTGGACTGTACATGACTTCTTAGAGCTCCTGAAGTGTGCTGGCAATGTGTGCTTGCTGATATGTTTGAAAGCCCTGGGTACACTGCTGTGCCAGATCAGAAAGGGTTTCAATTTGTAGCCTGCAACATCACCCCTAAACACAACTCTCATTCCACTCTTAACAAGCCTTGAATGCTGGCACTGACTTGGCCTTCTCATGGATGAAAGTCCTTCAGGCATGGTTTCCAGAATAGTGAAATTTCCTCAATTTTGAAGACTTGCTCTGGCAAGTAGTTTTTCTCTACAGTCAGCTTATCTAGAATCTCCAAAAATTCTTCAGCTGCTATAACATCAGCATTCACACACGTGCCCGTTTCATATTATGTAATGCATGATTTTTTCAAAATATCCAGAGCTACCAGTTAGTTCAACATCATTGTGGGGTCCAACCTTTTCTTTCCACATTACAAACAAACTGCTTGGGCCATGACTGTCATGGTGCTAAAAGGGATATGCTTCTGTGTGCCTGGTCTTCAATTTAGATTCCTAGAAGTTTCTCCATATTTGACCCAGGCCCTTCTTGAATTTTTGTTGGTTTCTTTCTCTTCATTGAAACAGATCTTCTAATAGATTCCATCTTTTTGCTCTTGTTCTTCAAGATGGCAGCTATGATGGAATGGGACAAGCCTAACTGATGAGCAATACCATCACTGATGTACCACCTTTATAGTCCTTAATCACTTAATCTTTTTTCAAAGTCAATCAATATAGCCTCTTACTGTCATTAGCAGTGGCTATACACTTAGGAAACATGATGAACAAAATAACATGAGATTATATCAAGCAAAGAGAAAATGAAACAGTCAAGAGATAAAGTCAATGTGTGATGTATAAGACTGCTGCTGCTGGCCTAACATACAAAAAGGCACACTGTTTTACAGTAAACTTTTTTTTCTAAATAGAAGGAGCACACTCTAAAATAATAATGAAAGTATAGCATAATAAATACATAAACCAGTAAAAATCATTTATTATCATCATTATGTTATACATAATTATAACTGTATGTACTATATTTTTATACAATTGTCAGCACAGTAGGTTTGTTTATATCAGCATCTCCAAAAATACATGAGTAACATGTTGCACCAGAAGTTTTGTTTTGCTTTGGTGGTTCTGGGGATTGAACCCAGGCTTTGTGCATGAAAAGGAGGTACCCTAACACTGAGTTACCTTCCTGGCCCTAAGTTAGACTTTTGGAAGTCTAAACATCACCACCAGGTGATAGAAATTTTTTAGCTACATTATAATCTTACGGAACCACTATTATATATGTGGTCCGTCACTGATCAAAATACCAGTATACAGCACTTGACTATATTTTAAAGTCTAAATTAAAAAAATAATTTTGAGGGCTGGGGCTGTAGCTCAGTGGTAGAGCATGTGCCTCTCAGGTGTGAGGCATTAGGTTCGATCCTCAGCATCACATAAAAATAAATAAAGATATTTAAAATTTTTTTAAAAACAATAATTTTGAGAACGATTATACACATTATATAATTATATATATACATAATCTCTCCTCACAATTATGTATGTAATATGTATTATTCTTTCCCATGATTATTCTAGAGTTTAAAATACTATACATAATACAGAGTCAATTCTAATTATTTTTAGACTTTAAAATAGTCTCTATGTGACAGGTGCAGTGGCACATGCCTGTAATCCCATCAGGAGGCTGAGGCAAGAGGATCCACTAAGCAACACAGTGAGACCCTGTCTCTAAATAAAATATAAAATAGGGCTGGAGATGTGGATCAGTGGCTGAGTGCCCCTGAGTTCAATCCCTGGCACCTCCCCCAAAGTGTGTGTGTGTGTGTAAATATACACACAGTGTAACTGTAGGTAGACTATATACAACATATGTGAAGCCTCAAAATCTTAAGATAATTCCTCACATACTTACTAAATAAAAGTTAAATAATGTTGATATGAAAAGCCATTTTCTTTCCTAATTAAGATTTTAGTTAATATACTTCAAAGGTTTCTATTTTCTGGCTAATTTAGTCCTCATTTGAATATTATATGAATATTTCATATGAACATTTATTCTTCATTTTTCATCACCCCTTGTGAAAAAGGAAATTATTTTAATATGTCAACTAGAATATACCTTACTTCAGTCTTCAAAGTTTCTGCCTCCTAAGGTTTAACAAAAGTTCAATTATATACTAGTGTTACAATTTTTTTTTCTTTTCTAATATACTTTCTCTGTTGGATAGGCCATGAGCAGAAAATTTTATCTTCTGAGAATAATTCATTTCTAATTTCTTCTAGATTTTTTTCCTTTTTTTTTTGATATTCGAGATTGAACTCAGGGGTACTCAACCACTGAGCCACATCCCCAGCCCTATTTTGTGTTTTACGTATAGACAGGGTCTCACTGGGTTGCTTAGCACCTCACTGTTGCTGAGGCTGGCTTTGAACTCACGGTTCTACTATCTCAGCCTCCCTAAGTGCTGGGATTACAGGCTTGCACCACCACGCCCAGCTAGTTTTTTTCCTTTTTAATTGAAAAGAACAATTAAGGGAAAAAATCACAAAGATATTCTCTGACTCTAGTACCTTAACATTTTACATAATCCCTAAATATTAATATTTTGAAAAGTTTTATCTACTCTTTATACATAACATTTTCATTTTTCTACACTATTAAAACTTATAATATTTAATAGCTTCACAATTTATAGAAAAATTTACTCAAGATTGGGTATTCAATATTTTTTGCTTTCATTCATGTTATATAATGAAGACTTCTGTTCCTATTTTAATTATTACACTAGGATAAATCCTAAGGAGTAGAATTGCTATATGAAAGGAAAACCATGAAGTTTAAAATCCATGAAGTTTCTTGGTATGAAATGCCACCCAAAAAGGTTGTGTTAATTTAGAGCTACCTGAAGCCAACAATTTTTATGTATTGATAAAAATCACTACCTTTAATAGCCGTAAATATCATAATTCAGGAAAAAACTAGCTTTGTTATTTTAATCATGTTTATCAATGTAAAATGGTATCTCAAAATTGCTTAAGAACATTTCTGTGATTACAAATGAGGGTAGACATGCTTCTGTCTTTTGCTTACTTTCTATCACCTGTAATAGCCATATGCTGTTTTTCTCCTCTTACTCAGGGATTTCAATTGAAAGTCTAAGGATATTCTCACACATTATGATAACAGCATTTCATCATATCCATAAAACAGTTATTTTTCCTAATTCATGGTTCCTTCTACATTTGCTAATTTTTATCACATGAAAAATGTACATGTACATTTGAAGCCCCTTCTTCCCTTACATTTTTTGTTTAAATCTGAGAAATCTTTCTTTTTTAACCTCAAAACAAAATCGATTCACATTGGCAATTCCATAAGTTTAAAGTATTTACTTCTCTTAAACATTTGGAGGTTTTTTTTTTTCCAGTGACTTAGTGTAAGAATTAATTTTTTGAGATATGTTATTTTAATATGTTATTACAAATAATCCTTCTTCATAACACAGCTCTAAAACCATACTTGATCATAGTTACTATAGTAGTAACTACTTCTGAACATTCTCAGCTATTTCACTCATATTTCATTCTCTTCACAAAACTCTTCCTTCTAGCTTTGAATACTGTTTTAGTATCTAGTAAAGCTCAATGTCTCTCATATTTTCTGATCTTTTTTTCCCCCACAATGTTCTCTGATAGTCTCACTGGTTAATTTTCACTGATTGCATTTTGACTAGTTGCAAAAATAATCCTCAGGGTTTTTTTGTCTTTTCATTTTTTAGAGAACTATATTAACTTGACATTAATGTGGGAATAAGATCTGTTTAAAATAATATTTTGTCTACTCTCACAAAACATGGTATGGTTTTGTATTAAATGCTTTTAAATTCATTGGAATTCTTTAAGAAGTAAATAAGGATTTAATTTGGAATTGATATTACTAAAGGTATTTACCACTGTTTTCCACTAGTGGTCTATCTCATAAGGGTTCAGAATCTCACAAATCATCTATTTCTAGTACTCATCAACAGCACTGGCAAATATTTCCTTAATATGCAGGCATCTCTAAAAGGATAGTATAGGAGAACTCTATTTTTAAATATCCAAAGAAAACTCCCCTTTTTTCTCCCCTCCTATCCATCTCCTTCATCTATTTACCCAACTAAAGTCTTAATTCAGAATTTAATTTATAGAGAAAAGAATATAAATTTTTAGGTATCATTTGGAAGGCTGGTTTTGGTATTTTATAGTCTCAAAAGTATGCCTGTTTTTTTCTACAAATAAAACCAAGTAATTTTTTTAGCACATGAGCAGGAAAATTGGCTAATGAAGCTATCTGGACAGACACAAGAAAGAAGGCAAAGTAACAAAGTTGCTGTGTCCCTTGTGTGCAGGTAATACTCTTCCTAAGCAGATCACAAGCCCCACTAATGCCACGGTGCATGCTTGGACATCTCTATTCTTACTCAAAACTGAAAAGAGTGCCTGAGAAAGCTCATTCTCACTGCTGAACTAAAATGAACACACACCACTTGCCTGATCTATTCTGTAACTAGTTGTAGGAAACCAATATGGAGAGGTCAGGAACTGATATTATGAGCTATAGACTTTATTTTTACCTTCAAAGCCAGAATTCAGAAGGTGCTCCCCTAGATCACAACCAAACACTCTCTCTTTCAAAATCCCTCGCTGCTTTAGCTTCTGTTTTGTTGGACGAGACTTCATGAATGTTCGTAAGAAAGTAATGAGCTTGCCGTGCTTTTTAGATACTAAAAAATAATAATAAAGGAAAAATATTTTAGTAGTGGCAAAAAATTACATTTTCTATTTTATAATTCTTTAACTTTGTTCCTTTTAGATATATATGACAGTAGAGTATATTTTGACATATTATACATACATGGAGTATAACTTACTCTAATTAGGATCCCATTCTTGTGGTTGCACATGATGTGGATCAGACAAAGAGGAATGAAGGGAAGGGAAGTGGGGATGGGAATAGAAAGACAACAGAATGAGTCAGACACAACTTTCCTGTATTCATATATGAATACACCACCAGTCAAACTCCACATCATGTACAACCACAAGAATGGGATCTTATTAAGAAATTACATTTTCTTAGTGTGAAAAGAAACACACGTCTTCATATACTGGCTGCAAAACAATCTATTATAAATACACTTCATGATTTGCAGAAAATTTTTAGCATTTTAGCTTATAGCTGTTTTATTAAAAACTTCATAGTTTTGCATTTTTTTCTCACCAGCCTATGATCTTACTTGATGAAATTATGAGCAAATTTAAGTGTTATAATCCATGATTTTTCAATCAAGTTTAGTAAATCAGGGGCTGGGGTTGTGGCTTATTAGAAGAGCACTTGCCTCACATGTGTGAGGCCCTGAGTTTGATCCTCAGCACCGCATAAAAAAATAAACAAATGAAGATGTCGTGTCCATGTACAACTAAAAAATATTTTTTAAAAAAGTTTAGTAAATCATCCATTTTCCTCTGTATACTTAAAGATGTGACAGAATTCCAAGAAGAACCTGAGTTTTATGTAATATATTGCTTTAGAGATCTTCATAATAATAATAGTATCTTCATAATAAGTAAGACTTGAAAGGGTATACAGTTTGTATGTCTAGTCAATTTTATAGTACATTAAATGTATCATCTTAAGTCCTCTGTAGATCAAGAAAAGAGATAAGCAAGTTAATATTTGGAAAAATATTTGCAATGACTGATATAATACAAGACAATAGTACAAGAATTGAAAGCAAACAATTGTTGGAAAAAATGACTTTTACTCATCAATGCAGTCCACAGGGAAAATAATTCTAAAAGTCAATCCACAACAAGTACCAAGAGCTCAGAGATCAGGTGCAGGATTGAAGAGTACGCCAGGTGGCCTCAATCCTTTGATTCAATCTGCAGATGATTACTGAAGTCTTACTAGAGTCTTACTGAAGTCTTACTAGAGTCTTACTGAAGCCTACTGTAGATTGCTGAGTACATCCAAAGCTTAAATTTCCTAACTAGATGAAGCCTTTGAGGGAATGCTGTGCGCCAACCATAATTTAAGGCCTAGAATGGCTGCTACTAGTTGTATAACTACAGATCAGATGAGACGTTCACCATCCATTTCTTTTCTTTTTATCTCATGGGAGACACTATTTGCAGACAGAAGCACCTTTTCTATAGACTCCAGGAGGATGTTCAGAGAGTTTACATTTTATGCAATAAGAATACACTAAACAGTTTGAACACTTTAAAAACAGTTTAAAAATAAACCAATATATGCATTAGAAACCCAAAAGTATATTAATTAGAATTGGTTGAATAAACTATTACACATTCACATAGAAGATTACCGTTTTCCTTTTGCTTGTTATTGTTGTTTTAAAACAGGATCTCTACCATGATATGGAATAATCTTCAGAATACATTAAGTCCAAAAGTCAAGATAGATAAAAGTATATATAACATATAAAAGGATGGGGAGGACATACATCAAACACACATATTTTACACACATGTATATATACACCTAAGATCTAATTTTTGCAAAAAGAAATTAATATAAAGGGTAAAATGTATGAGTGGGGCAAAAGTGGAAGGTGGAGTGAGACTTTGCTGTGTGTGTGTTTTTTAAATAGTCTGGCTTTTGAATTATGTCAGTGCTCCTACACATGTTTAAAAATAAATTAAAAGCATTAAAAAAGCATATTCTAATATTAAAATAGCCTGAAAATATGTACCTGATAATATCAAATGGACAGCATAGTCAATAGAGATAAAATATTTTAAATACACGTTTATAGTCAATTGACTATATGCTTACAGGATATAGTCTAAGGACAGAAGAAGTACAGTCATATTTAACTTCATTCAACTGTTTTACTATTGAATGCAAGCTATTGGTGTAATTCTAAAATAAAGAAAATACACACACACAATAAACCAAAAAATAGTATTAGAAATCAACATTTTCAAGGTGAGAGTGGGGATAATGAACATTAAATTGAAGATAAAGAGACAGAATAATAAAATCAAAGAAGGAGAATAATACCCTCTAATGATAACTTGACTTGGAAATGTCAACATGAATTCAAAATGAAAGCTCACACACTTCCCCTAAACTCTATCCATTGAAAAGGCTTAGCAACAATGCTATGCCTGAAACCTTTGTCTCAGATTTGGTTTTCTAACTCATTCCTGACTAAAATTAACCCAGACTACTAGGAGAAATGCCTAACTGCAAGTCGGCAGCAGACAAAGCACAAGAGGTGAATGGGAAAGCTATGTTCTGACAGAAAGTAAGGTGCCCCCACAGACCTGTGGACCATGCCAAAGGGTCAAGGCAAGCAGATCCCCTTGTCAGACTTGGGACAATTCAATCATAATAAAGAATAAATATATTTAATTATAAAACACTAAATAAATAAAAATCTACTAGCAACACTCTCCAAAGAAAAGTCACAATTTTTAGCACAAATACAGCTAAAACACTGAAAAAAAACTACAGGAGTAGGACGCCATACTGAACTAGGTTTCTCAATAGTAGAAAAGGGTAGATTCTTGTTTTATTCACATCAATTAGCAATATTATATTTGGAATTACCCACTGGAATTAATTATACTTTGACCTTCACAATTCAGGATAACTGAATGGAAACAGACCTCTAATTATGATCATCCAACCACACTCTTACATGCGATAAAATACCATTAGTCAAAGGGCAGCTTGTGTATAACTGGTCTTTCCAGGACATTAGATTGCTTTAACTCTGCTTCTTAGTTTGGTAAGTTTGGCACAAGAACAAAGAAAGTTGGCTATCTTTGCCTGTTAGGGTAATGACTATTCACATTTATTTTTCTGATAGTGACACAAGGTCTAATTAATTAAGACCTGCAAGAAAGCACAAAATTAAGAAGGTGGAGGATATCACTAGGAAGACTTGCCTCCATTTGGTATTCAAGGGCTCTGGGAAATAGTGCTGATAAATATGAGCACCTAGATCCTACTCTGTGTGGGCCACTCCCCCCCCACACCCCCCAAAACAATCAAACTTGGAGTGGGAATGACAGTGGTGGATAGGATTCTTTCTTACCAACCTATATCCCAATCTGAGACAATAAAATTACAGATATTCATGATGGTGATTATCTATAAAGTCTATGGTTGAAGAAGATTAAACTGTGTTCTGCATAGTTTTGCTGTTACTGATGTTATAATTGACATTCTCACTCACTGTGATAGAGAGGCTCTGGCATCCGAAACTAATCAATTATCCTTAAGACAGATTAATTCACTGCATTGAAAATTTATACTAATATTCAAATTTAGTTATTGTTAAATTTGAGAATCTAGTAATAATTCCAAATACAAATGTCTCTACTTAATTTTATTCATTTTAAACTTTCTTCCTATTTCTTCAGCATTAAAATGTCCAAAATGAAATTGTGAACAGGGGCACTGCCCCCTCCAGCTGCCTTCTTGTTCAATATTATTTGTGACTACTGTTTGAGGAGCAGAAGCATAGAATACTCTCAATTATGTTAGAAAACTTCTACTAAAGAAGCTGAAGTTTGGGGGCTGGGGTTATGGCGCAGTGGTAGCGTGCTTGCCTGGCATGCGTGAGGCACTGGGTTCGATCCTCAGCACCATATAAAAATAAAATAAAGATATTCTGTCTGCCTACAATTAAAAAATAAATGTTAAAAAAAAAAAGAAGCTGAAGTTTGGTTTTAGATGGTTAAGCACTTAGAAACCTATTTCTAAGTAGAAAGAGAACATGCACTATGGGAAGGGAAGCTGTGAGGGTTAAGGTCCATCAAATATGCTGAATTTGAGACAATAAAACAATAACTATGGTATTCCACAGATTAAAGGAAATCAATAATGAAGTGCAAAATGACACTCAGACAAAAGCAAATCATATAATTTTAGATCCAAATTTTCTATTCTAGAATTAAAATGTAACATGTGCCATAATACTTTTTCATGTT
>PVHX01005744.1:0-108777 GCA_004024805.1 Geosciurus inauris
AAAAAAAAAATCCTCTCACACTCCCAAGGAACAGACACCATATCCAGTGAGCAGTCTCATTAAAGAACTCCTATAATTCTTCACTGTGGTAAAGTTAACCTGAAGCACTTGGGGAACTGAGTTTATACCTTTTTCTCACTCTACAGAGGTCTATGCCACATATTTAAGCATCATTCTCCAATTTTAATTATTCTTTTTTTTTTAAATATTTTTTTAATTGTAGATGGACACAACGTCTTTATTTTATTGCCTTGTATGTGGTGCTGAGGATCGAACCCAGGGCCTCACGCATGCGAGGGAAGCGCTCTACTGCTGAGCTACAATCCCAGCCCCTAATTATTCTTTTTAAAATTGCCCAAACACCCTCATACATTCATTCCTCCATACAGATTGTATATTCCCACTCCCATCCCAGGGTGCAGTCCTGGAATGAGTATGATGACACAAAGAGATGTGTGAAGGATTGCATGGCATGTAGGAATGAGCTGTTATTCCAAAGTGTTAGGATAAGCAGATGTCATGGCCCATGCCTCTAATCCCAGCAACTCAAGAGGCATTGAAAGTCAATCCTCAGGAGGATTGAAAGTTAGAGGTTAGCTTCAACAACTTGGTGAGACCCTGTCTCAAATTTTAAAAAGTAAAAAAGGACTGGGGATGTAGCTCAGTGGTAAAGCACCCCTGGTTTCAAGCCCTTGTACCAAACAACAACAAAGTTGTAGGACAATTCTTGATGTCATAAAGGGTGTGGCCAGGCTAACTTCCAAGAATGGAAGGGAAGAATATGACTGTAGCTCATGATATCACAAGGAGAGAGGCAGAACTTGACATCTTTTTTTTTTTTTTTTGGCACCAGGGACTGAACTCAGGGGTACTCGACCACTGAGCCACATCCCCAGCCCAATTTTGTGTTTTATGTAGAGACAGGGTCTCACTGAGTTGCTTAGTGCCTCGCCATTGCTGAGGCTGGCTTTGAACTCGCGATCCTCCTGTCTCAGCCTCCCTAAGTGCTGGGATTACAAGCGTGAGCCACCGCGCCCGGCTAGAACTTGACATCTTAAAGAGACAGACAAACTCTGAAAATCACCAGTGAGTGGCACATAACAGGAAGTGGGTAGGGTCCATACTTGGGAAGTCAGTGATCAGTGATGTGAGAAGGGGAGGGAATATTCATTCATTCTTTCAAGTATGATATCACTGAAAAGTACAAAAGTTTTAGGACAAAGATCACACACTGCTGCCAAGGGGCAGAATCTGGCCAATAGACATGTTTGGTTGGCCTGCACAAAAAATTTGGGGTTTTCTTTTCCCCACCTATAGGGTTGCCAAATTTGAAATTTTCATAACAAAAATCAGGATTTATGCCTTCTATTGAAAATGTTGGACTTTTGACAACCCTTGGCTAACATTCCTACATGACAACAGCTGGCAAAGACAAAGTAATAATTTCCTTCTTTGGACAAGTAGGTATTCTTAGTTTATCACCGTCCCCATTTAGCATATTATCCACCTAGGACATGTAGACATTTAAGTTTGTGCTACTGGTTTGAGAAATTGCACATAACACAGAGATGAGTCACTATTGGGAAATAATGGAAAGGTAATATCTGATAAAAGAAGGTATGCAGATCTTGGAAAAATTCATTGTGGCAAGGTTAAAGCAGCAGGATATTTATAGCCTGTCCTTTTAACTCCAAGAATGTTCTAACCCTGCTACTCTGAACTCTGAGAGCATTTTGCCTCCATTATGTAGAAGGAGTTAAGAATATGCTACCCTAAAATATGCTGCTGTGACATATTGACTATTTTGAATTAAAAGCACTTCCAAAATAAAAATAAAAACAGGAAAGGTCACTTTGACCATCATTATTTTTTCTTAAAAGTAGGACTTGAAATTCCCATGTAAAAGATGTCCTCCCTATAAAGCAATGTTCTTATCATCAAGCACAGGAAGAACATTTTGTAGAAACAAACCTTGCTAAACTGCGCCTGATCTTCCTAGGCACTTCGCTGTTAACTACCCTAGTCCAACCACCTTCATTTTATCCTATTTTCAGAGTTTACTACTGTTGGTCCAATTCAGGTTTGTAAGTGACTGACTCTGTTTCTTCGAGTCTCCATTTTCTTAAGAAGGCTCCCATGCAATGTAAAATTTGTTTAAATAAATTTATATGCTTTTCTTCTGTTAATTTGTCTTATGATGGGCTAGCTGGGGGTTGTGGCTCAGTGGTAGAGCACTTGCCTAGCCTGTATAAAGAACTGGGTTCAGCCGGGCATAGTGTCACATGCCAGCACTTAGGGAGGCTGAGAAAGTAGAATCGCGAGTTCAAAGCCAGCCTCAGCAACTCCAACGTGCTAAGCAACTTAGTGAGACCCCATCTCTACATAAAATAGGGCTGGGGATGTGGCTCAGTGGTACCCCTGAGTTCAATCCCTGGTACCAAAGGGAAAAAAAAAGAACTGGGTTCAATTCTCAGCACTGCATGTAAATAAATAAAGATCCATCGACAATTAAAAAAATACTTAAAAATTTTTAAAAAAATTTTTGTCTTATGACAATTTAATTCTTTGATCCAGCCATGACCCTAAGATGATGGAGGTGTATTTCTGACAACTCTCTGACAACACTTGGTTGCTTGCCTTTGCTGCCCCTACCATGTATTGAAAAGTATGCAGTACATGCATTCATCAAGGAACTAAATTGCCTCAAAGTAATCTGAGTCACAAAATACTTTCTAATAAAATTAATCAGTATTGGCATAATTCTTATATGTTTATTATCAAATACCCCTGGGTTATGATTACAACAAATCTTATTACCACCAAGATGTTTCCAAAGGATCCATAAACATCACCAAGCATTCCCCTAACTGCCTACATGCCTTGACTCGGACTACTTCTTTTCTTAGAATGTCCTTGTTTCACTAAAGTCCTAGTCCCTCTTCAAAAAAATAGTGGTGCCGGGTGTGGTGGCGCATGCTTGTAATACCAGTGGCTCAGGCAGCTGAGGCAGGAGGATCACAAATTCAAAGCCAGCTTCAGCAACTTAGCAAGGCCCTAAGCATCTTAGACCCTGACTCAAAGTAAAAAATAAAATGGGCTGGGAATATGGTTCAGTGGGTAAGCATCGCTGGTTTCAAATCCTAGTACCAATAAAAATAAAAACAACATTGAAGAAATCTCTTTCTCAACCACACTCTTGACATTATGAAAAAAATTTTTTCCATTAGGCTCCCACAGAACTTTGAAGAAACTTTTACTGTAAGATTCATCATACTAGAGTAGGGTTTTTAAACATTTTTTTAATCAATCTCCGTGGTAGAATTAAAGATTACGAGTTACTTAAAAGCAGTATTTTTGTGTCTCCAAATCCTGGCAATCTAAGAACATTTAATAAATAGTCATGGGGCTGGGATTGTAGCTCAGCGGTAGAGCGCTTGCCTCGCATGCGTGAGGCCCTGGGTTCGATCCTCAGCACCACGTACAAAGCAATAAAATAAAGACATTGTGTCCATCAACAAAAAAATATTTAAAAAAATAAATAAATAAATAGTCATAAGCAGACACAGAAATCTACTAGGTCAAAAGGTTATGTGAGGCCGGGCATGTTGGCACATGCCTATAATCCCAGCAGTTCAGGAGGCTGAGGCAGGAGGATCATAAGTTCGAAGCCAGCCTCAGCAACTTAGGCTGTAAGCAACTCATTGAAACCCTGTCTCTAAATAAAATACAAAATAGGGCTGGGGATATGGCTTAGTGGTTGAGTGCCCCTGAGTTCAATCCCCGATACTCAACCCCCCCCAAAAAAAGGTGATGTGATGGGACATGTTATTATGTGATAAGGAAATGGAGCAAAATATGTCATGAGAGGTTATTTGATGACACCAGTCGAAGTGTTGACTACAACATAGGTACAAACTTCTAGGAAATCCTCCCACGTCCAAATAAGCCTGAGCATCTACCACAGTGCCTGGACCACAGGAGACATACAATAAATGCATGATGAATAAATTAATGAGTTAGTCTGGGAATGAGCTAGCATATTCTGGGCTCTGGGCCATACTAAGCTAGGTTTTGGTTCTGATCTGGGTTAGTCTGAAGTGGTTTAGTCCTATATCTAGCTGGACTGACATAAAATTATGTTCTGTGTTGGGCCAGTCTCTTAGTTGAGTTCAAGCATAGTTGTCTGTGTCAATAAACCCTAGATGCCACATGGTGTTAAGAGAATTTTGACAAGATTCTGACAGGACTGTAAGCTGGTTTCTGAGCTAGTACTGATGTACAAGTACCTGATAACGCCTGGTCTGATTTAGTAGGTGTAATCTTTAATAGGAGCTCCAGTTTGGGCTATGGATTGGTTTGACATTTTGCTTGACTTTAGAATTAGCCGTTAACTAAAATCATGAACTAGAACAGAGTATGGCCAAATGCAAGGATAAAAAAACTAAGCCAAGTAACTTGAACATCGTATTTTGACATATATAAACTTGGACTAAAGACTTAAAAGAGGGGCTGGGGCTGTAGCTCACTGGTAGAGCGCTTGCCTCGCATGCGTGAGTCACTGGGTTCGATCCTCAGCACCACATAATAAATAAATAAATAAAATAAATAAATAAAAAAGATATTGCATCCATCTACAACTAAAAAAATATTTAAAAAAAGATTTAAAAGAATTATGAACAAATATTAAACTCTTGTTGGTTGGTTTGTTTTTGTTTTGTTGTTTTGTCATGAAACAAATTAATAATTCTGAAACTACCTTTTTTTTGTATTCTAAGGCAGAGAAAATAAACATATTTTCAGATTCCTCACCGAGTAAAGATGGGGAAAGGAAAAAGCCTAAAATAAACTCTATGGTGTAGGACTGGAATTAAAGCAATCAGTATAAACTTGTGGTTTTATGTAAGTGGATGGATAGATGGTTAGTTTTTTGGATCCTCCAAAAGACAAATATCAAGGTAAGGTTAAACATTCAGGGAATTTATTAAGAGAAATGTCTGTGAGAGAGAAAACAAGTAAGGAGCCTGAGAAGCCTGAAAGCACTATCAGATTACAATGCAAAAACTGACCCCAAATGAAGGAGAGAAGGAAGGAAGGAAGATTGGATGCAGTTCTAAGGAATGCTGGCAGTGCCATCAGATAGTCCTCCAGCTGAAGACTCTGTAAGAGGAGCCCCAGGTAACCCAGGAAGGGGCTTATCTTAGAATCCCTGATGTACTCAGTCATTGGCTGAGGAAAGCCTCTGTGAAGCAGGACCTTGACATAAACATGGAGATGAATCTCTGAACACAGCAACAGGTCCAGGTTTCTACAGGGGCCAGTCTGTGGAATTAAACAGATGTGATAGAGTCTACCAACCCTGAGTCCTTTAGGCTTTTTTTAAATTTTTTTTTTTAGTTGTAGATAGACACAATACCTTTATTTATTTATTTTTATTGGTGCTGAGGATCCAACCTAGTGCCTCACACATGCTACCACTGAGCTACAACCCCAGCCCCTCCTCCTTTAGATTTTTTTTTTAAATATTTTTTTGTAGTTGTAGATGCACACAATATCTTTATTTTATTTATTTTTATGTGGTGCTGAGGATTGAACCCAGTGCCTCATGCATGCAAGGCAAGCACTCTACCACTGAGCCACAATCCCAGCCCTCCTCCTTTAGATTTTTGATGATGGCATTAATCTTTACCATGCCTCCCCTGTCATACCCCTAAGTATAAGACATTATGGACAGCAAGGATACTAACAAAGCTCCAGGGACTTTCCTTAAAGCATAGAATTTCTGAAATATTTCTATTAATTCCTTATGATATAACCCTATTTATATGCTTAAGTAAAATTGCATATATGCAAGTATATATAAAAAGGTATTATTAATAATTGCTTTAAAGAAAATCTAACAAAATGTTATGTTTTTAATCCTAGGTATGTGTTGTGTTTCTCAGAATCCTTCTGTAGTTAACTTTTGTTTTCCCAGATAAAATTTATTTATTTATTTTTTTAAATATATATATATATATATTTTTAGCTGTAGATGGACATAATATCTTTATTTTATTGCTTTGTATGTGGTGCTGAGGATCGAACCCAGGGCCTCACGCATGTGAGGCAAGTGCTCTACCGCTGAGCTACAATCCCAGCCCCCCAGATAAAATTTAAAAAGCAAAACAAAGTATCAGCATCAGCTCTTAGGTGAACTGGGATAGAGTCTTAGTTGATTTGTAGCCATCACTGATACTGTCTTACATGCCTACAGTGCGTTGTAAAAAGATAAACATTTAAATGAATGTTTTAAAGAGTTTATTTGAGCAGTTAGCCATTCATGAATCTGGCCGCACCAAACCACAGGCAGTTTGGACTCCACCTAGATGGACTCCACCTCATATTTTATAAGGTATTTGTGGAAGCAAGGTAGCTTGGAAAAGTGTGCTAGACAAGGCCTACTTTTCCACTGAAGACACCAGTGATCTTTTTGGTTCATTTAGGTTTTTTACCATTTTTTTTCTATATACCACATATAGCTGCTCCTTTAGAATTTCACTATAACACTGATTTGATTTGACTATCATGCCTACATACCTTAATTGTTTTATGTCAGTAGTTATTTCACCCCTGGAATTAGAAACTGAAAAGGATTCTACAGTTACTTCAATATATCTATACAGCAGACCAAACTCTTTAGAGAACTGTGAAGACTTTCTAATAGCTGCCACCTCCCTCCTCAGATTCATTGTATTGTCCTAAGTACCTTCCTCTGCAGTAAATCTTTTTTTTTTAAGAATTTAACTTTTATTTTTTATTTATTTGTTTTTTTATGTGGTGCTGAGGCTCGAACCCAGTGCCTCAACCGTGATAGGCAAGCGTTCTACTGCTGAGCTACAACCCCAGTAGTAAAACCTCCAACTTTAATATGCCAAGTTTGCTCAGTCTTCCTTCTTTTCCTCTAAACCTATCCTTTTTCCTAAATTCTCTTTCTCCTTTTTCTCTTATATCCTTTTTTTTTTTTTTTTTTTTGGAACCAGGGATTGAATTCAGCGGTATTGACCACTGAGCCACATCCCCAGCCCTATTTTGTGTTTTATGTAGAGACAGGGTCTCACTGAGTTGCTTAGTGCCTTGCAGTTGCTGAGACTGGCTTTGAACTTGCAATTCTCCTGTCTCAGCCTCCCAAAGTGCTGAGATTACAGGTATGTGCCACTGCGCCTGGCTCAATTTATATTCTTTATATTTGTCAAGGCTGAATTCTGTTCTTTGCAGGAAGTCTTTCTTGATTGACTTATCGCAAAGCCCTTTTCTGTATTCCTCTTGGTAACCTCTCACTTTATCAAATCTGCCTTGTGTATTCTTTATCCTTCCTGGCCTCTTGGCAAAATTTGATGCTGTTGGGCAGGCTCCTCTTGGCACTCTTTCCTCCCTTAGCTTCCCTATTAGAATATTCTGAACTTCTTCCTTCCTCCCTGACCTTTTCTCCTGTCTCCTCTTCAACCTCCTGTTACCTTAACATAGGAGAGATCCTCCAGTGATCTTCTTGGGTTGAGCAGACTTATATCTGCAATGTCTGATACCTTCTTCATCTCCATTTCAGTGTTTTCATTATTTCTAGTGTCATCATACCCATCTGGCAAGGAAAGAGGCAAGCAGAGCAAACACAGACTTCTACATAGCCCCTGAGTCCCCCAGGCATGGAGTCCTACCCTGATTATGGTCATAGCATTAGGCACATTGGCCAATGGTAAGAGTAAATCCTTCTAGGAATCACCTGGTAGCTGCTAAAGCTTTTAGAAATCTAAAAACTCAACTCTCTGAAGACTGAGTAGTCAGTCAGAGGGCATGGTCTTATGCAACTCCTGGAACCCAAACTTGGAAGCCATCCCAGGAGTCAGGTAAGTTGGAGGGCAGTATGATCTTGTCAACCCAGAAAACTCACTTCCATAAAAGTATGGAAGTTTGTGTTCATTTTAGAAGCACATATACCAAAATTGGAACAATACAGAGAAGATCAGCATAGGCCTTCCATAAGGATGACATGCAAATTTGTGAAGGCATCCATATATTTTTTTAAAAGTATGGAAGTCCTATAGTGTTTGACTGCCTTTCGCCTGTGTTAGTTAGAGAATACAAAGGATTTTGGTTCATGTGAGATATTATGATCAAAAAGGTAGCAGGTGCTAGATGCAGTGGTACATGCCTATAATCCCAGCAGTTTGGGAGGCAGAGGGAGGAGGATGGCAAATTCAAAGCCAGCCTCAGCAATGGCGAGGCACTAAGCAACTCAGTGAGACCCTGTCTCTAAATAAAATACAAAATAGGGCTGACAATGTGGCTCAGTGGTTGAGTGTCCCTGAGTTCAATCCCCAGTACCCCTCCCCCCCCAAAAAAGCAGGATAGAGCATACACCTATAATCCCAGTGACTTGGGAGGCTGAGACTGGAGGATCTAGTTCAAGCCTCAGCAATATAGCAAGACTTCAACAACTTATTGAGACACTGTCTCAAAATAAAAAATAAAAAGGCCTGGGGATGTCACTCAGTGGTAAAGTGCCCCTGGGTTCAATCTCTGATACCAAAAGAAAGAAAGAAAGGTAGCAGGTTTGGTATGTAGCTCAATGGTAGAGCTCTTGCCTGGCATATGTGAGGCCTTGAATTCAATACCCAGCACTGAGAAGTAGGAGGAAGAGAAAATGAAGGAAGACGAGGAGAAGGAGAAGGAAGAGAAAGAGAAGAAAAAAGAAGAGAAGGAAGAAAGGGAAGGGCTAGGGAAAGAGGAAGAGGAAGAACAAAAAGAAGAAAGATTGCAACAGTGTATAGGCCTAGATCCCCCAAGAACATTTCTTTAGAGAAAAGGGCAAAGTTCCATTTGTGAGCCTGTGAAAATTCCCATTCAAAGGATGAGTGGTCCCTGGAGTTCCTGACAAGAGTTTTGAAAAACCTTAATCTAAGGACATCAAACTGGGGGTTTATATGATGGCAGATTCTGTTTTAAACTTAAAAGGCATGATGCCAAAAGAGGATTAAGTAGATATGTGTGTCAAGGATTTGAAACGGATATATGAATTTACTATGTGTCAGGCTCTGTCCCCAGCACTTTATGTATGTGAGAGAAAAGTAAGCTATTACCAATAAATTCTGTCCACCAGTGGACCTCCATGTCCTCTCACAGGTGAGCACACCCATATACACTTTAGTCAATGAAAAGTACAAGTCAGGTCTGATACTCTCCAACATATATTATTAAATGAAAAAAGAAAGAAGCATAAAAGGATATCTGATATGTCCCTAGTTGTGAATAGACATACACACATACATACAGATGATTCATTCAATACCTTAATCCCTCAAATCCTTAACCTCTTGAATCATAATTACCTTGAATGAACATGACTAGAGAAAAATATATAGTCATGCTAACTGATCTCATATAGACCACAATCCTCATGTGGGCCCTCAGTAGTGCTCAGGCACCCTGCTAATTACCAACTCCTCTTGCATATCATTTCACTCTTTCTCAACCCCTAACACAGAGTGACACTCTCAGCAGATGACAGTGCTTTTTAGTTCACTAATAAAATTGAAGAAACTAAAGAGAATTTCCACATACTTTCACCAAATAAAATCTACTAGCTGACCTATCTACCTAAATATGCTCTCTTCCCCATCATTCAAGATCTCATCTAAGGCCAACTCCTCCATTTGCGTGATGGTTCCCGCCCCATCTCACCTAACTGGTTGGATTTCAGATCCATTAAATGGAATTTGAGATACCATAAACTGATAATTACAGGCAAACATGTCCTTCAAGTTAAGAAAATTATGAATTGACTCTCAAGTGAAAGGCAAGGGTAGATGTCCCTAAGATTTTTCACAAGGAGATCAATGGGGCTAAGAATCAGGAGGTCTGTTGGAAGGGCATGGGAGGTATCAGCAATGGCTATGTCATCATCTTTTTGAACTTGGGCAGATTACTTAGATTCATCCATTTGAGAGAGAGGCACCATCAATGAAGCCAGCAAAATTACCTTTTGACCCTTGGATCCTCTCTATAACATGTTCCCTGAATTAATCATTGTTTTAACAAGCAACAGAAATCAACTGAGCTAAGCAGAAAAGGAACTTGATTTAAAGATGCTGGTGGTCCCCGGACTCTCCAGGAGGGCTGCAGAACCAGGGTTGGAGGTTCTGAAGCCAGAAAATAAGCCCAAAATTACATCATAGAGCTAATCTGATGAAGGCAGCATAGCTGCCACTAGGCCCAGACACTGTGCTTTCATGGGTCTCCCAACACTGGACACTGGATACCTGCTTCTGGATCCACTGCCACTGTTATTGGTAATTGGACGGAGCCACTTTACTAGACTCCACATAACATGCTTTTTTGCATCCTTAGTTTCATACCCACTTCCTGTTTTTTTGAGGAAGCTGACTCACCCTCAGTCCTCTGCTAAGGGAAGTTGTGGGAATTATTGTTATTCCATAAACAGAACTGGCTGCAGTTGGACAAGCCGTAAGACTTGATTCAAGAACCACAAAGTACTGGTCATGATGGCACATGCCTGTTACCCCAGTGACTCTGGAGGATGAGGCAGAAAGATCACAAGTTCAAGGCCAGCCAAGTGAGACTCTAAACAACTTAGTGAGACCCTGACTTAAAAAATACAAAGGGCTGGAGATATGGCTCAGTGGTAAAGCACCTCTGTGTTCAATTCCCCAATACCAAAAAAAAAAAAAAAAAAAAAAAGACAAGTTTTCTGCTGAAGAAACTGAAGGAATGGCTAGAGGCAGAGGAATCTTTAGCTATACAAACTAGGTTAGGGATATTTGTGTTCAATGTTAGGCTCAGGGAGAAGTCAGGAAGCAAAGATCATGAGGGTGAAAAGGACTGAATGTCCTAGAGATAGGAAAAGAAAATTCTAAAGATTTTCCTTCTGTATTATTTCCACTTGGTTTTTTGTTGTTGTTGTTTGTTTGTTTTCATTTTTTCTCTTTTTTGCAGTGCTAGGCATTGAACCCAGGTCCTCGTGTATTCTAGGCAAGTATTCTAGCCCCAGTCCCTTCCTTCCATTTTTAATTACATTTTGATTGATAGATTTGTTTCTCATAATGTGACACATTGAGACCAGGCTAACTTGACTAACCAGACCATGAAAGCCTTCATTAATGGGCTTGCTAAAGTCGAGACACTTTAAATAGTAAACATTCTTTAGATGGTTGTTATAATTAATTGTGTCTACTCACTCACTTTATCACAGCATGTTCTGATATAGGTTATTTTCTCTGGCTTCAGTTTTCTCCTCTGTAAAATAAGAATAACAAATGTATCATTTCTTGGATTGTTGTGAGAATTATCCAGAATGACAGAGGTAAAACATAGCACCTAGAACTGAATAGTCTCTCAATATGGGTCTGCAATTATCATCTCCTTAAGCACCCTCATTTCTCACATGAGAAATCTGAAGCACAGAGAAGTTAGGTATTCTGCTCAAGAGTTAGAACCAGTATTAAATGCCGGGCACTCTACAAAGCCCACTGTTTGTCAACACTGCACTCTGTTCTCTCTGCAGTGTCTAAACCAGTTTGAATGTCATGGTCACTACAGCTACCACTGCCTCTGGACTCTCCTTTTATCATTAGCTCTGGATTTGAACTATTGAGTGCATCTGAATGACTGACTGACCCTGGACATGTGCTGGGAAAATGATGAGTATTTCCCCACCCCAGGTACTAAAAATTGAATCCAGGGCATTTTAACACCAAGCTATATCCCCAGTCCTTTTAATTTTTTTGTTTTAAGACAGGGTTTCCCTAAGTTGCTAAGGCTGGCTTCGAACTTGCAATGTTCTTGCCTTGGTCTCCCAAGTTGCTAGAATTACAAGTATGTACAATGATGCCCTCTGTCATTTTCAGTTTTTAGAGTCTCACCAAGAGTCTCTGAACATAAGAAGTGAGTTTAAGCTGAGCGTGGTGGCACACACCTGTAGACTCAGCAACTCTGGAGTCTAAGGCAGGAGGATCACAAGTTCAAGGCTAGCCTCAGCAATTTAGAGAGGCCCTAAGCAACCTAACAAGACCCTGTCTCAAAATAAAAAAATAAAAAGGGCTGGGGATGTGGCTCAGTGGTTAAACACCCTAGGTTCAATCCCTGTTACCAAAAAAGAAAAATCTAACAGAGAGCAAAGCTTGGTAGTTTAGAGCAGGGGCTCAGGAACAGACTGCCTTGGCTCTGCCATTCTGTGAACTTAGACAAATTACTTATCCTCTTCATGTCAGTTTTCTCATTTGTAAAGTGGAGATAATAATGATATAAAATTTATTTGGAAGTGTTTATAACAGTGCCTGGCACATATTGTTATATAAATCCTATGTATATAATGGGAATTTTTAATATGAATATTTCATCATGTAATTTTTTTCAAATAGTATGTTCAGATACACTAATGTTAAATATATAATAACTTTAAAGCTTTTTCAAAGGAAGGAGTGGAGGGGGACAAGATATATTTACAAAACACAGATGAGTTTTTTTTTTTCCCCACACACATTCCTACCTACTAGCTATCGGGCACTTTTTTTTGATAAGTCTGATATCTCTACTGATGTGCCTTTGCAGAGAAATGATTTATGTTTTGATTTTCCTTCTGAGGTGCCCTTCCTATAAATTCTCTTATAAATTCTTCCTATAAATTCTTCTCCCTAATAATCTGTGTCTGCTCCTTTGCCTCAGCCCTCACCCAGGCAATACACCAGTGGGAGAACGCACTACACCTGGGGGCAGAACGCATGCCTTGCTAACCACACTGATGGGCCAAGCATGGCATCTGCCTGAAGTTCACTAACATGCTGAGCTTGGTTCTATGTAATCTTGAAACTAGACATTTTTGTAGTATATGAGAACTTGATTTGCTTTTATGTGGTTTTCTAGCATAATTACATCCATACCTCTGACCACAATAAGTTAATTTTGACTTATCTCAAACCACTCAGGAAAAAAAACAAAACAAAACTATTTCCTTAAAAGAAGTTAATGTTAGCCCAGTGTCTTATGTGGTTTCTCTTGGTAAATTTTAATATTTGTAGCAGGGAAATTATCTCTGGGAAGAATTTTAAGCTTTATGACATCATGGAAAGTTTCTCTAGCTAGAAACCAGACACCTTAGAGTTTAATCCTAGCTCTGTTCCCGTGACACCAGCGGTAAGTTGCTTCACCCCTTTGAGTCCCTACTCACTTTCTAATTTTCTTTCTTTAAAAATCAAATCTTTTTTTTTTTTTTTTAAACAGGATTCTTGCTATCCTGCCCAGGCTGGCCTTGAACTCACAGTCCTCCTACCTCCACCTCTCTTGGGTAGCTGGGATTACAAGTGCAGACCACTACACCTGGCTTTTCAAATTTCTTTTCCATGGCAAGTACTTTTTTATGTTCTTGCAATCAAAATAAGCTTTCTAGGAGGCTGGGATTATGGCGCAGTGGTAGCGTGCTCGCCTAGCACGCGTGAGGCACTGGGTTCGATTCTCAGCACCACATAAAAATAAAATAAAGATATTCTGTCCACCTACAACTAAAAAATAAATATTAAAAAAAAATAAGCTTTCTATTGAATCAATGAAATGTTGGGACTGGACACCAGGTAGACTAGTCCCTTATTTTACAGAAGAGAAAACTAAGCTAAATAGTAATAAAGTGTTTTGCCAAGGTCAGGCATCTAGCTGAGATCAAAGTCAAGATTATGTGGTAGGGAATTATGCTCCGTTGTTTGCTAGAGCCCCAGCTATTATGTGCCTGTTGGTTGTTATGTAGCAGCAAATAATATTGTGCTTAGCTTAACACACAATTTTCTTCCTTTATCTAGACAGTTCCCTTTGAAGAAAATAAAGTCCTTGAATTTGTTGTGATTTGCTTTGAGGGATTACAAGCTTTGATCTCAAGTTGTTGGTTGTCGTAATTAAAATTTTGAACAGCATTAAATATTATTTGTAGGGTGCTCGCTTCAGCAACACATATACTAAAATTGGAATGATACAGAGATTAGCATGGGCCCTGCTGCAAGGATGACACACAAATTTGTGAAGTGTTCCATATTTTTAAAAAAAACAAATGTGGGGCTGGGATTGTGGCTCAGCAGTAGAGTGTTCACCTAGCATGTGCAAGGCACTGGGTTCAATCCTCAGCACCACATAAAAATAAATAAATAAAATAAAGGTATTGTGTCCAACTACAACTAAAAAAATAAAATATTAAAAAGAATAGATGTAGCCGGGCACAGTGGCACACTCCTGTAATCCCAGCACTTTGGGAGGCTGAGGCAGAAGAATCGCAAATTCAAAGCCAGCCTCAGCAATGGCGAGGTGCTAAGCAACTCAGTGAGACCCTGTCTCTAAATAAAACACAAAATAGGGCTGGGGATGTGGCTCAGTGGTTGAGTGCCCCTGTGTTCAATTCTCGGTACCAAAAAAAATAAATAAATCATAAATAAATCTTATGTACAGGATAAAAATGAGTAAGACTTTCTGAAAAATGAAAATTTTCTATTTTTATAATTCAAAAGGATGCTTAGCATCAAGAAAAATTGAATATTAAAATACCTTTATTTGGACCTGAGAATTATAATAGGATTTCCCTTGTGAGAGAAAAACAATAGGGGCAGTTTTCAGGATTTAAATGTTATTGTTTTGGGTTTTGGATTTTTTTGTTATTGTTGTTTTTAGTTTTTAGTGTCATAGTACTAGGGATGCAACCTAGGGTCTTGTGCATGTGGAACAAGCACTCTACCACTGAACTATATCCCTAACTCTGAAGGTTTCTAATAATTAAGTGATAACTTTTTTTTTTGGTACTGCGGATTGAACTCAGGGGCACTCAACCACTGAGCCACATCCCCAGCCCTATTTTGTATTTTATTTAGAGATGGGGTCTCACTGAGTTGCTTAGTACCTCACTTTTGCTGAGGCTGGCTTTGAACTCTGGATCCTCTTGTCTCAGCCTCCCAAGCCACTTGCGTTACAGGCGTGTGCCACCACTCCCAACTAAGTGATAACTTATTAATACATTAGTAATTAGGGTTCCTATGATATATTGTACTTTATTCTTTTTTTTTAAATATTTTTTTAGTTGTTGATGGATCTTTATTTTATTCATTTATTATTTATATGTGGTGCTGAGGATCGAACCCAGTGCCTCACACGTGCTAGGCAAGCATGCTACAGCTGAGCTACAGCCCCAGCCCGCACTTTATTCTTGATTAACACTGTTTATCTAAATATTATCTTGCCTATAATTTTCATATAATTCATTCATTTTAATTTATTTCTCTCATTTTTCAGTTAAACAAATCAAAATTTTTAGAAATAAGATACTCTCAAAACCTCTGGGGCTGAGGGTATAATTCATGATAAAGTGCATGCTTTGTACCAGAAGGCTCTAGGTTTAATCCCCAGCACCAAAAAAAAAAAATCTCTCCTATAACAGGAGTGATAATACCGTCATGCTCGGTAGCCAGTTTAGAATATACCAGACCCTGTCTTTCTAAACCAAGTAAGCTAAGATCTCCTAGCTCCAAAGCAATCCCCCATTTCAGGCTCCCCCAGCTCCTGGCCAGTGAGTTCACCACCCAGTTCCTCCTCAGCTGCTCCTGCTTTGCCTTTGAACCTTTCCTAGGTTAACTACTACCCTATCAACTTTGGTCTGGCAGGATACCTGGATTAAGCAGCAGCAATTTAGCCAGTGTCCCTGTTGCACCTGTCCTGGACAAGAGAGAAGGAGATTGAGCATTAGATTCTGAACTGGAAACTTATGACTCCTGAAAAAGAGAGGATAATCAATATTGACAAATCCTTACTGAAAGTAGAGGTGTAACTGGCAGAGGTAGCAGTTGTCTACAGCTTTGCTGCTCCAAGTGTGATCTAGTGAAGAGTAGAATCAGTATCACCTGAGAACAGTCAGAAATTTAGAATCTCAGACTCCATCCCACACCTAATGAATCCAAATGTACCTTTTAATAAGGATTCCCCCAACTCAGGTGATTTGTGTCACACACTATATTTGTCTACCAAGTCTACCAAGACTTCCATAACAAAATACCACAGACTGGGTGGCTTAAATAACAAATTTATTTGTCCCATTTATGGTGGCTACAAGTCTAAGATCAAGGTCAGCAGGTTCAGTTTCTTCTGGGGCCTCTCTCCTAGCCTTGCAAATGACTGTCTTCCCACTATGTCCTCACATGGCCTTTTGTATGTGCTCATCCCTGGTACCTCCGTGTCCTAATCTCCTCTTCTTATAAGGACATCAGGCAGATTGGATTAGGGACCCCTAACAACCTCATTTTAACTTACTCACCACTTTAAAGGCCTAATCTATAAATACTGTCAAATTCTGGGGTACTGAGGTTAGGGCTGGAACATATGAATTTTGAAGGGGGGCAGGTGGCACAATAGCACTAAGGTGAGTCTGGATTGATCTGTCCTTTCCTTCGAAAGGTCGCAGAGTGACCAGAGCCTGAGAGACGCTTGGGCTGCCCAAAATGCACAGAAGTCAAATGCTAAATGTTAATCTAGTCATCGCAGAGGGACGTACTATCACCGGATTTACATACTTAAAGGCTAGAAGCCTTCATTTCTCTGTTGGTTTACCTAAGAGGCTAGAGCCTCCTCAGGTTACCTGGTGTACCTAGAATATTTACATCCCTCCTAAGTAACCCAGCATTTCCCTAGAGGCTTTAATGCAATCCTTGGTGTTGGTGTATTACCAACTCCTTGGCTTTCTTCCTTTGCTTCTGAGAAAGCAATCTTATTTTCTCAAGGCTGGGGGACATGCCTTGACAACTCCTAAAAAGTGTTATAACCACAGACCAGTCACATGATATTATTTAATCCTTATAAGGACTCTGTGCAATAGATACTATTATCCCAATTTACAAATGACAAGTGGAAGCTCAGAGATGTTAAGTAATTGGTTTTATATCACATATTTGGTAGTTGAAAGTCAGAATTTGACCCAGTTCCAAAGTCTGTGGGTTTTGTGGGTTTTGGGGGGGGGGTTGCATTTTTTGCTTTAGTTGTCAATGGATCTTTATTTTATTTATTTATATATGGTGCTGAGACTCTACCACTGAGCTATAACCCCAGCCCCAAGTCTGTGGTTTTAAGACTGGCAA
Organism: Geosciurus inauris; assembly: GCA_004024805.1. Taxonomy (NCBI): domain Eukaryota; kingdom Metazoa; phylum Chordata; class Mammalia; order Rodentia; family Sciuridae; genus Geosciurus; species Geosciurus inauris. Next base: position 17,142 of record PVHX01005744.1, read on the forward strand.
TACTCATACCACCTCTTTGGCTTTTTTTCTCAGGCAAGCCCCAAAGCTGCTTTGCCAGCTGTTATTTACAGACATGTGACTGACTTGTCTTCCTCCTCCTGCATGATGAGGTCCAGATGTCACGTGTCAATCTTGTCATTATGATTACTATCATTTTCATCATCATCATTTAACACTTGAAAGATTTCTTGATGCCCAGCAATTTAATTTTAATTCCCTACATGCAATTTCTGTCTGCATATTCTTCCTTTAAATTGCTAGGAATGTAGTATTTCCTTTTGAAAACATGACAAACCATAAGCAGGTATTTGTTTTAGTGATGAAAGCTGGGGAACAAAAAAAATAATTATCTCAGTTTTTCACCACACACAAAATCTAAACAATTGATGCCCTGCTTTTACACTTCAAAGATCAAGACAAATCCTTTCAACTGGAATAAAAATAAATCCAAAGGAGCTTAATCCATGGGTCTATTGTTGCTCAGTGTCAAATGCCTATGTTTTTATTGTCTTCTTTTTAAATTTTAAAATGCCAAAACTTGTTATTGGAATTAGAATTTTTCTGACTAAACTTCAAATTGTGGACTTATATACCAGTCAGTAAATGGCCATGCAAAGGAAGTCGGGTGTTAGTGTTCTATTTGAATTTTGGCTAATACACTTACTAGGTAGGTCACTTTGAGAATGTTACTTAACTTCCTGCAACCTCTTAATATTCCTATTAAAAACGGGTTAATAAACTCTTAAAGGAATATTTTTTAGAGATGGATATATGCTGAATAAAATTATATGATGACCAAGATTGACTTCAAAATAGCCTAAATATAGGAAAAGGTATGTGGGAATATAGTTGAAATAAGATTATGTGTTGGTAACTATTGAAGCTGAGTGATAGGGATTCATTATACTATTCTGTCTTCTTTTTTATTTTCATCTTTTTTTTTTTTTTTGGTACCAGGGATTGAACTCAGGGGCACTCGACCACTGAGCCACATCCCCAGCCCTATTTTGTGTTTTATGTAGAGACAGAGTCTCACTGAGTTGCTTAGCGTCTCGCCATTGCTGAGGCTGGCTTGGAAGTCGCGATTCTGCTGTCTCAGCCTCCCTAAATGCAGGGATTACGGGCTTGCACCACCGTGCCCGGCTTTCGTCTTGTTTTTTTGTTGTTGTCGTTGTTTGTTATTTAGTACTGGGGATTAAAACCAGGGGCATTTTACCATTGAGCTACATCCCCAGTCCTTTTTATTTTTTATTTTGAGACAGGGTCTTGCTAAGATGTTTAAGGCCTCACTAAGTTGCTGAGGCTAGCCTTGAACTTGAAATGGTCCTGCCTTATCATCTGAAGTAGCTGGGATTATAGGAATGCACCACCATACCCAGCTCTATACTTTTTTACGTTTGAAATTTTTCAATAAAAAGAATGAAAAAAGTGCCTCATAGGTCATTGTATTAGAAAGTACACATGAAAGCACTTTGAATTGGAATGATAGCTACCATTTTTCGAGCATTTACTATGTATGTGCTGACTGCCATTCAGAACATTCTACTTACAGTATCTCATTTATTTATTACAGTGGTTCCATTAATTGGGTATTGTTATCATCCTCAGTTTATAGATGAGGAAAAATGAGACACAGAGAATCTAAGCAACACACCCAAGGATATAGCTAGTAAATACCAAAGCCAGGATTCAGCTTTAGTTGGCCTCAGAGCCCATGCAACATTGCCTGTCACCTGATGATCAGTTGAGTAATTGCCAGTAACAGCTATCATTTTTTTTTTTTTTTTTTTTTTTTGGTACCAGGGATTGAACTCAGGGGTACTCAACCACTGAGCCACACCCCCAGCCCTATTTTGTGTTTTATGTAGAGACAGGGTCTCACTGAGTTGCTTAGCATCTCGCCATTGCTGAGGCTGGCTTTGAACTCGCAATTCTCCTGTCTCAGCCTCCCAAAGTGCTGGGATTACAGGAACAGCTATCATTTTTTGTGTTCCAAATATACTAGGCATCATCCTAAGTGCCTCCTCTATGTTATCTCTAATTTATTCATTTTTTTTTTCATTCCTTTTGCCCACTATTGAAAAGCATGTGCTCTAAAATTTAGAGGAACAAAATATGCCCTGAAGCCATTAAGGTGCAAAGCTAGATCAGGAAAATATGTGCTTTTCCAGAGAATAAAAGGTCAGTAAACCACGAGGAGAAAGGAAAAAACAAAACAAAACACCTTTGCACCTGGAGCTTCAGCATTCTCTGGACCTCCTTTGAGAAGCTGATTAAATCTCTGTCCTTTTTCCTCCAGGGAAAGCAAGCATAATAAACATACACACAAAATTTTGTATTTAATTTCAAGAGGCTTTTGAATTCTTTGAAACCCATCAATGAAACCCCAAGCTAAGTAAAAGGAGAGAGAATATTTCAGGCAGAGGTCACAGAACAATTAGAAGCAGAAAGGGAGGGGAAGTGATTTTCTGGGGGTTCCTAGTGCATATAAAGAAACAAAACAGGCAGGGAGACAGAGTGGTAATTAGTCTACTAAGGATGACACTGAAGGACACACTGTTCTTGTGCTTTGACCTACTACTAGGAATTTCTTTCTTTCTTTCTTTCTTTCTTTTTTTTCTTTTTGTACCAGAGATTGAGCCCAGAGGCACTTACCCACTGAGCCACATCCCCAGCCCTTTTTATTTTTGAGACGGAGGCTCGCTAAGTCACTTAGAGCCTCACTAAATTGCTGAGGCTCATTTTGAACTTGTGATCCTCCTGTCTCAGCCTCCTGAGCCACTGGAATTATAAAAGTGTGCACCCAGCAGGAATTTATCTTAGCAAAATTCATATAATCATTCTTTGCAACACTAAAATATCTATACCAAACAGCACTAACATTTCATTGAAGGAAAAAACAAACAAACAAACCTGGAAACAACCTAAATTTCAGTAACAGGAGAATATTAAAAATTAGGGTATTTCAAATCGCTAGAATAGTATACAGCATTAAACATTGTAATTACTACAAAGTCATGAATAGTAGGAGGTAGGAATCATTGGGACCATCTTAAAGGCTATCTACTATACCTTTTTACATTTTCACAAGCTGTGCTTATAAGTCTTTGAAAATTATATTTTAACACAAAGAAAAGACTTCTGATACAAAGTTACATAAAGTTAATTTACATAAGAATATATAGCATTATTTCAAATGTATACTATTATACATGTGAACATATAACCAAAGAAAAAGAGAAATGTCTGAGAGTATAATACATGTATATGTGGAAGTTAAAATTCATTCATTCTATTATCTTTTTACCCTCTTCAAAATTGTCTCAAATGTTATCTTGGTTTTTTGTTTTTGTTGTTGTTTTTTTTTCTTTTCAACACAAAAGAAGAAAGAAAAACAAGGCTTGGACTCATTGGGATACAAAATAGGAAGACAAATTAAATAAATGTGGATCAGAATGAAAGTCATTTTTTACCTATAATTCCAGCTACTCAGGAGGGCTGAGGCAGGAGGTCCACAAGCTCAAGGATAGCCTGGGCAATTTGGTAAGACCCTGTCTCAAAATAAAAAGGACTGGAGAAGCAGCTTAGTGGCAGAGTGCCTCTGGGTTTAATCCCTAGTGACACACACACACACACACACACACACACACGTGTGATTTTTTTAAATAGGTGGGAGAAAGAAATTGCTTATTTCTAGAAAGCAGTCACTTGAGATTTGAACGTGAAAAAAGGTAATGAAAAGAGAAGGCTGTACCACAGGAATCTTTCTCTTAGTAAACTTGCCTGAGTCAGAACTACTAGGTGGAATAATTGAGAGACGGTAGGTTCCCCTGGGGAGCTTCAAGTCTTAGAGTGCTAAAGTTATTAGCCCTGGCACTCCTATGATCACCTCTGACACAGTCTCCTACCAAAGCTGCATAAGAAATGCAAAACAGGACGATGGGAATCATGCTGGCCCAGACTGTGAAACAGCCAGTCCTTTGAAGTCTGTTAATTGCTTTGCAGACCACTGAGTTCAATGACTTCTCTAAGTTGCATAGTCACCAGTGCTGCCTCTAAGTTAGTTCTGAAAAAAGAAATTTACGTAAGCTTAAATTGCATGTTTTCTAAATTAACAAATAGGCAAAATTGGAGTCAGGTTGAATGAACACTTCTTCCTTTTCCATTGAGGGACGTGTTTGATCTGGTGTCAGACCAACACATCAGCAGTGCTTGGAGTGCTGGCCCATGGTTAACAACTGGCCTTCTAGGAGTGTGGGGGAGGAAGGCAAGTTCTGATTTGTGGTATTTGCCAATTTTGCCATATCTTTGAGTGCATACCTGGAGGCGGATATGCAGTTACTATACACTATTGTATAGGATTTCCACCCTACAGATGCAGTAGATGTAATAACAACAAGAACATAGTAATAGTAAAATGTAGCAAAATAGTTCGGGAGTGTTGAGGTTTTATCTTTTTTTTTTTTTTTACTTTGTTCTTAATATGATTTATTTCATTTTAAGTTTTAAGTTTACATAAAGTTTTTTTTTTTTTTTTTTTATTCTGGCACTGGGTGCTCTATCACTGAGTTATATTCCCAGCCCCTTTTGATTTTTTTATCTTGAGACAGGATCTCATGAAGTTACCCAGTTTAGCCTCAAACTTGTGATCCTCCTACCTCAGTCTCCTGAGTAGATGAGATTATAGGCACATACTACCAGGCCTAGTTTATGTCAGTTAATTGGGGCGGGGGGGGGGATACTAAGAATTTAACCCAGGGAAAATTTACCACTGAGCTACATCCCCAGCTCTTTTTATTTATTTATTTATTTATTTATTTTAATTTTTATTAGTGAGACAGTGTCTCACTAAGTTACTTAGGCCTTGCTAAATTACTGAGGCTAGCCTTGAACTTGCAGTCCTCCTGGCTCAGCTTCCAGAGTTGCTGGGATTACAGGCATGCACCACTGCACCCAGCCAGTTCATCTTATTCTTAAACAATAGTGAAAGGTAAGTGGTTACTGCCCATGTATTAGTCAACTTTCCATTACTATAACAAGTATCTGAGATAAATAAATGTTGAGAAACAGGTTTGGGATCCCAGCAGGTGAAGGAATATGCAAGGTGCAGTTTGGATATTAGACACTTTTTATTCAGAGGTAGCCCCAGCTCCCCACACCCAGCCTCCAGTTCTAGCTCCATTTTGCCCTGAGCCATTTCCAGAAGCCTTTTTTAATATGCACATTGCCAATAGGATTACATAAGTGGGTGCATGCTCACAAGCAGATGTTTATGACCTTGAGTACATATCCTGAATCAGGGTGTTCATGTCCTTGGCTACATACTAAAATCACACCCTTTGGAAGCTTCAGCAAGGAAGTAGCCATTTGGGGCCTGCCCTATGATAAACTTTAAAAGAAGAAAGATTTGCCAGGCTCAATGATGCCCACCTATAATCCTAGCAGCTCAGGAAACTGAGATAGGAAGATTGCAAGTTTGAGTCCATCCAGGGCAATTTAGCAAGATCCTGTCTCAAAATAAAAACAGCTGGGGATGTAGCTCAGTGGTAGAGCGCTACTGGGTTCAATCCCCAGAACCACCAAAAAATAAAAAATAAAAATATTTGTCATCAGGGAATTACAAATTAGCACAGAGATACATTGCCCACCTATTAGAATTATAAAACTCCAAACACTAATGACACTAAATGCTGGTGAAACTATGGAGGAACAGGAACTCTCATTCACTGCTGGTGGGAATGCATAATAGTACAGCCACTTTGGAAGAAAGTTTGACAGTTTCTTATAAAACTAAGAATACTCTTACCATATGATCTGGTACTCACACTCCTTGATATTAACCCAAAGAAGTTGGAAACATGGTCACACAAAAACCTGCACACAATTGTTCATAACAGCTTAATTCATAATTGCCAAAACTTAGAAGCAACCAAGATGTCTTTTAGAAAATGAACAGATAAATAAACTGCAGTATCTCCAGACAATGAAATATTATTTAATGCTAAAAACAAACAAGATATTAAGACAGGAAAAGGCATAGAGGGATCTTAAATTAACATTACTAAGTGAAAGTAGCCAATCTGAAAAGACTACATACTGTATAATTTCAAACTCAGTCATCCCTCAGTTTCAATGACGGATTGGTTCCAGGACGGCCCCCCATGGATACCAAAATCTGTGAATGTTCAAGTCCCTTATATAAAATAGTGCAGTATTTGTATATGATCCATATACATCCTGAATACTTTAAATCATGTCTAGATTAGTTACCTACTACAAGTAAATGCTATGTGAATAGTTGTTGTATTGTTTAGGGAATAATGGCATGAAAATAGTCTATGCGTGTTCAGTACACACAAAATTTTTTCCCAATATTTTCAATCTGCAGATGATTGAATCTGCAAATGTAGACTACAGGGACATGGAAGGCCAACTATGACATCCTATAAAAGGTAAAACTATGAAGACAATAAAAATATCAGTTGTTGCCAAGGGTAGTTGAGATGAATAAACAGATGGAATACTGAGGATTTTTGAGGCCAGTGAAAATACTCTGTGCAAGAATAGTGAGTATATGTCATTACACATGGGTCCAAACCCGGGGAATGTACTGAGGTACTAAACTTCTGTAAGCTGTGGGTTTTGGGTGATAATAATGAGTCAGTCTTGTAAGATAAAAAACAGCCCTTTTGCTATTAATTTTCACATCCCTTCTCTAAAAGCCTAAGGCAGTTCCTGCCCCAGGGGGTTCCTCTCCTGAATCTTCCACCTGGGAAACAAAGCCTAACTGCTCAGGTTAGCACATCAAAAGAAGACCGCTACTGCTTATCTGCCCCCAATTTTAAAGTGACTAATCCGTAGCTCGCCACGCGGTTTGTAGTGGGCTCTATAAAATCTCCCCCACGTGTCCTCTCTCTCTCTCTTTCCTCTTTCCCTCGCCTGGGCACCCACTCCCCTGAATAAAGGATTTCCTGGCTGCACGAGGTGTCCGTGTCTGGCTGGCCGCTACCCCAACAAGTCTAGGTTCACCAGTTGTAACAAAGGTGCTATACTGGTACAGGATTTTTCTTAATAAACATTTTTTTTCATGGTGTTGGAGATCAAGCCCAAGACCTTGCACATGATAGGCAAGTGCTCTAACACTGAGCTACATTCCCAGCCTTGGGGCAAGATGTTGATAATGGGGCAAGCTCTGCAGGAGATATGTGGGAATTCTCTGTACTTTTAGAGTCCATTTGGGAACAACAAAGAGAAAAGAACTATTCTGCTATGCACTAATAGACATGCGAATTCAAACCACTGAAATATTATCTTCTACCATCTGATTGGCAAATAACAGACAGTTTGGTAACACTGTTAGTGAGGCTGTGGGAAAACAGACACTTGCTTACTCCACTGATAAGACTCAATTTCTATAAGCCCTTTGAAGAACTTTGGCAACATCTCTCAAAATTGCAAACATATACTTTTTTTTAAGTTGTAGATGGATACAATATCTTTATTTTATTTTTTTGTGGTGCTGAGGATCGAATCCAATGCCTCACGCATGCAAGGCAAGTGCTCTACCACTGAGCCACAATCCCAGCCCACAAACATACTTTTGACACAATTTCCTATGTAGGAAATTATTCTAAGGATATGTTCCCCATGTGTGAAATGATGTGTGTATAAAGGTATTTGTTGTAATTGTTTCTGTGATAGCAAGAGACTAAAAACAGATAAAATGTGTAACTTTAAATAAATTATAGTGCAAACAAAATTGCCTTGCGAATGAGGAAGCTATATACTGATATGGAACAATCTTCTAGATGAATCAGTAGAAAAGCAAGATACAAAATTATGTTTATCTTTTTCTTAAATTTAAACAAGAAGAAAAATATATCCACATTCCTGTTATTTATGTAAATAATATATCTGGAAACACACACAAGAAACTAATGATAGTAGTTACCTGTTTACAGAGTGTGGGAACTGAACAGATGAGGAACAGAAATAGAATATTTTTCTCTGTGTACTTAAAAAAAATTTAAACCATATTCAGTAAATATATAGACACACACAACAAAACAAGATATAGCCATTATCCAAGCCACAAATGTGTACGCCACTCCTAATGAAATTGGAAAACAAACCAAATATCAGTTTGCTTTTGTTTGAATGTTGGAATTATAATTTTAAATGATTTTTATGCAGATACATACATGTGCATAAATGTGCATACATACATATATCTGGCTTCCAAGAAAGAATATACCCTGACATTCAGGAGCTGGCCTGGCACTATCAGCTGCTGGGCCTTGTTGTCAGGGACTGAACCCAGGGCCCTGTGCATGCTAGGGAAGTGCTACATCCCGGCCTCTCACACAGACAAAACATGAACATTGTCCAAATCACAAAACAACATCCTGCTCTCCTGTCTAATGAGTGATTGATGCATTTTTACCAATTACAACTCTAATCTTGCTTTAGGTTGTCTTCCATATGGGTAAGATTTATTGAGACACCCAGTCAGAATTGTCCTTGCTTTTTTTCTTGTGGGGGAGGGGTACTAGGGATTGAATTCAGAGGCACTCTACCACTGAGCCACATCCCTAGCCCTATTTTGTATTTTATTTAGAGACAGGGTCTCATTGAGTTGCTTAGTTTCACTTTTGCTGAGGCTGGCTTGAACTCACAATCCTCCTACCTCAGCCTCCTGAGCTGTTGGGATTACAGGCATGCGCCACCATGCCCAGCTATTCCTGCTTTTTGATATACCGTATCCAGAGTGATTTGTATCCTTTGTACCCTTCCCCAAATCACCCAACCACCTTACTTAAGTCCTGAATGAGTCCTTTAGTAAGAAGGTGGTGTTCCTACTGCAAGGCCCCCAATTCCCCATAGCGTGTGTTCTCTCTTGCTACAGTGAGTAATAACCAAACTTGTTAGACTATAGGAGCATTCCTGGTGGTCTTTGACTGAAAAGCATTGACAAGATATGCAGCATATATATTAGGTAAGTTCCAGCTTAATCTGGTGTTTAAACTTTATATTCTGCCAAAAGAAAACTTGGATTCAAATCTGTCCTAGCCCAATAAGCTGGAGACCACCCGAGACAAGATGGTAGGTGACAGTCATGTTAACTAACACCTTGCTATGAGGGAGAACTACACTAGAAGAACCATAAAGCATCTCATTAGACAAAGCATTCGGTAAAATGGTAGAATTCAGGTGTCATTGAGGTAAACAGTGTTTTGATAATTTCAAAGTGAAACAGCTATTTGTAGACTGTTAATGGACTGAGGGTCATGTTTCCTTGGGTACTAAAAAGTTAAGATAGATATGGGATGTTGTGTCTGGAACTTGTCTGAAACTCTGCACCTGGACTGGAAATCAAGGCAACTTCCCAATTATCAAAGTGACTTAGAACCTCTAGGCAAACAGAATATGTTTCATTTTAATTGACAGAACTTCAAACAACAAATTTTCTGTTAGTCTATGATTTTAGAAAAGGAAGTGTCTTAGTGAGTAAGAAAGCAGTAGTCACTCAAAGAAGAATCATTAAGATACTCCATAGCTCCAGCATGACCTTGAGAGAAACATTAGTTCTTGCCAACTTCGCAGGTAGCTTTCTCTCTCTCTGTCCTCCCACCTTGAGGAATAACAGGCCAGACTTTTGCTTTCTCAGATCTCATCTGTGCCTCTTACTATGTATTTTCACACAAGTGGCTTGACCTCTTATGCCTCTATTACCTCTGTTAACTGTGTATTAATGTTAATAATAATATCTAAAATATAGTGTTGTTATAAGAATAATGAGGTACTCTTTGTAAAGAGACTAACATGGTACATGGACATAGTACAGTTCATTCCCAATAAATGGGTTATTAAAATAGAGGTAGACTTCCTAAATCAAATGAGTTGTTTCTCCTGGTCTAGGATACAAAAACAAAACCTATCCTATGAGAGTCTGTTAAATTTCAACCTGTTGTACGAGACTCCATTGTTGGAGTACTATACAGCTTCACGCTCCATGTTGGGAGAACAAAGATGAATAAGCAACAGTTATTACCCTCAGAAAGTTTATCACCTTCAGGAAGAGTTCTACACTGGCTGGGTGTGGTGGCGCATGCCTGTAATCCTAGTGACTTGGGAGGCTGAGGCAGGAGGTTTACAAGTTCAAGGCCAGCCTCAGCAACTTAGCAAAGCTCTCAACTCAGCAAGACCCTACCTCAAAATTTTAAAAAAGGATGCTAGAGATGTGGTTCAGTGGTTAAGCACCTCTGGGTTTAATCCCTGGTACAAAACAAAAAAAGGTCTGCACTGTTCACTTGGAGGGGTATGGCCAGGAAGGAAATATTTTTATACGAGCTCAATTTCATTTTTTGTTGTTGTTGGAGCCAGGAAGGCAGTGTGAAAGGTGAAGACTTTAAGATCTAGGATAATGATGGAATCAGAATTCTGATCAACGACACCTAAGCATACCCTAAAGGCTCTATAGCTATTAGAAATCCCACAGAGAAAAAAAAGCCAGGAGCATAGGCTCTTTGAGATGTGCCAGAGGACACAGTATTTCTTGTCCTCTGAGGACTGATAAACATATATATGACCCCCACCTAAAGTAGCATTTCTGAGCCATTTTGTCCTAGGTATCATGTAAGATTTTCATCTTGGAAAAACACAAACAGTTGATTTAAGAGGCTTTCTCTTTGTGTCATGAACTATGTATGATTAAATCTGGATGACTAGCAATCTAATATTCATTTTCTGCAAGAGATGGCTAGCTGCATTCAAAAATAGATACTGAGGTGTGTCATGATCATTTAGGTATAAGAAAAATAAAAAATTTATATTTCAGCCTTAAAATGTTCATATCCTTTGACTTCATAGAATTCTATCTGAAGGGGAGAATTCCAAAAATGTAAAGTTTTATGGCAAAGCATTTATCAAAACAATATTTGAGGGCTTAGAATGTAGCTCAGTGGTAAAGCACTTGCCTATCATGTGCAAAGCCCTGGGTTCCATCCCCCCAGCATGAAAGAAAGAAAGAAAGAAAGAAAGAGAGAGAGAGAGAGAGAGAGAAAGGAAGGAAGGAAGGAAGGAAGGAAGGAAGGAAGGAAGGAAGGAAGAAAGAAAGAAAGAAATTTGTAAAGGTGCAAAAGCAACATGCAGTTGCAATAATAGAAGATCTATTAATTATGGTGCACTTCAACTGGAAAAGCTATTATGCAGCCATTTAAAAAATGTTTCTGAATAATTTATAAGCCCCTAGAAAAACACTTATGTAACATTGCTGTTAAAAATGCAAGAAATGGGCTGGGCGTGTGGCGCATGCCTGTAATCCCTGCACTTTGAAAGGCTGAGACAGGAGAATTGTGAGTTCAAAGCCAGCCTCAGCAATGGCGAGGTGCTAAGCAACTCAATGAGACCCTGTCTCTACATAAAACACAAAATAGGGCTGGAGATGTGGCTCAGTGATTGAGTACCCCTGAGTTCAATCCCCAATACCAAAAAAAAAAAAAATGCAAGAAAAAGCCAGGCACAGTGGCACATGTCTCTAATCCCACCGACTCAGGAGGCTGAGACAGGAGGATCACAAGTTTGAGGCCAGCCATAGCACCTTAGCAAAACCCTGTCTCAAAAAATAAAAAGGACTGGAGATATAGCTCAGTGGTAGAGCATCCCTGAGTTAAATCCCCCAGTACCAAAAACAAAAAGAAAAATGAAGGAAAAAAAAGAAAAAAAGAAAGACATGAGCTAGGCCTGGTGGCACATGCCTGTAGTCCTAGCACTCAGAAGCCTGAGGTAGGAGATTCCTTGAGTCCAGGAGTTTGAGCCCAGCCAAGGCAACATAGTGAAAACTTGGCTCCAAACTAAATAAATAAAAATTAAAAATGCAAGATATGAAATTGGATATGCAATAGGAACCCAAACACATATACATTTAGACTTAGAAAAAACTGATGGGAAGAAAATAGGAATTGCCTTTGGTTGTAAGATTTTGAGAAAGTTTGGAATCGTTTTTCCTCATTCTTTCTATATTTTTCCATCTTTTCAACCTTTTGTAATAAGCATACTGTATATTTTTCCTGTGGTGTCTTTTCATTTGTTATCATCCTATGAAACTCTTAGAACCCCGGACAAAGAAGATAGAGCTAAGGTCAATAGCACCCTCACAAAGAACAGCTGTGCTGTGGAAGGATGAGTGCAAAACCAAAGGAAGGGAAGTATCCAAGTAGCAGGTCTATGAAGCTAACAATCTACTGTAGGAGGGTGTATATTTCAGTGTTGCCTCCACAGAAAGCAATTTGACAACTTCTATCAAAATTACAGACTCTGATATTGTGTGTGTGAGTATGTGTGTGTGTGTGTTTTGCTAAGGATTGAACCTAGGTGAGCTCTGACCTACACCTTCAGCTTTTTTATTTTTAGGCAGTATCTTGTGAAGTTGTGTAGACTGACCTTCAACAACTTGTGATTCAAAGTAGCTGGGATTACAGGTGTGTGCTACCATGACCAGGAGATTCAGGTATTTTTTTTTTTAATATTTTTTTTAGTTGTAGATGGACACATTATCTTTATTTTATTTATTTTTATGAGGATCGAACCCAGTGCCTCACGCATGCGAGGCAGGCACTCTACCACTGAGCCACAATCCCAGCCCGAGATTCAAGTATTTTTGATTAGCAAATACATTTTAGGAATTTATCCTACAGATCTGTTCACACGTATATACATTAGAGACTTTATTCATTGCCATTTATTTTTCGTAATAGTAAAAGATTTGGAAACCACCTTTACAATAAGGAATTTACTAAACAAAATATGGCACATCCATCCATAGATACAATGCATCCACTCAGAAGATGTATCATTGGGTTTTCAAAGCAAATATAGAACAGTATATATAACATACTACAGCTTGTGGATAGTAGAAGAAAATAAGATCTATGTTTTTGTTTGTATATAGAAGAGTACCTATGAAGCTAATAACATTGGTTTCAAGGAGAGAACTAGGTGCCTGGTGATAGACTGTCTGGAAAGGACTATTCACAAAATTTAAACCTTTCTCTACCACTTGCTATTTGTGTATCCTTAAGCAAATTATTTACCCTTATGTTTCTTTCCTTACCTACAGAATGGGAAGAATTACAGCACTGACTTCAGAGAGTTGTGAGAGTTAAAGGACATATTGAAGGTCAAATATGCAGATTGGTAGCCAAGACTTTTGAGCCATTCGGCCAGGACTCTGATAGTGACTCCACTCCCTTCACAATCATGTGACTTTAGGCAAGTCATTCAACCTCATTTGGAAAATGGGGATATTAATCAGATTGAAGATTAGTTGATTCACAAAACATGCTTAAAACAGCACTTGGGACATAGTGTTGTTTGTTAAATGCTAGATATTTATTTAACACAAATATTATTTATTACTCTTATAATGTCAATATGCTTGAAAAAGTTCCCAGTTTGTGTCAGGTTACATTTCCAGAATTATCTTACCTATTTTCACCCATGTTCCTATACTATCTAAATTCAACAAACACACTGCATCATATTAATCCCAGAATCTGGAATGCCAATTCCAACCATGATTGACTGAGGCATGCTAATTGTCCTTCAAGGTCCAATTTAAACATCTTTTTCTCTCTAAACATCTTCTCCAGTCACCTCTTAGTTGCCTATCTCCCTTCTCTCCTCTAGGCTCTTTCTACTCTTGGGGATTTCCCCCTCCCCCACCAGAAGGCAGGATAGGCAACAATAAATCTTTGTCAAATGGATAAATGGGTAAATAGAGCGTTGGCTTCTTGTGTCTTCAATGGGACTCAAACAAGTGAAAATTTGTAGTTGTGACCTGTTTCAAATTCCTATTTATGCCCTAAAGTCTCAGAGACGAAAGAGCTATTCAGGGACACTAAAGAAAGGTGGAAATACAACACCTTGAAAATTAGAAGGCATTTTATTTGAAAAAACAGCACATATGCGCGCACGCGCGCACACACACACACACTTTTTGTTTTGTTTCTCAGTCTTTAGGGTTTGTTTTGTTTTGCCTTTAAACAACATAGACCTGGCTCCCCCTGCTGGATGTAAAGCAAAAAGCTACTTTAGAAATCAATTCATTAATGTAATAGCAGGGAAACAAAATCTGTGTTGTATTGAGACAAGGGCAAAGGACAAGTAGCTGATTATCAAAGAAAAGGAAATGGGTAGATAGCATCACTGGGTTGCTAACAGCCTCCAGGGAAGGGGAAGGATCACCCTTTTCAACACAGGCAATCACCCCCTGGACAGTGCTCTTCTTGCATTTTTGGTCACTTTTGTTCACATAGGAAGGGTGGGAGGAGCAGGCATGAGAAGAGAAGAAAGGAAACCTGACATCTATTTTTTTTTTTTGGTACCAGGGATTGAACTCAGGGGCACTCGACCACCGAGCCACATCCCCAGCCCTATTTTGTGTTTTATGTAGAGACAGGGTCTCACTGAGTTGCTTAGCACCTCGCCATTGCTGAGGCTGGCTTGGAACTCTCGATTCTCCTGCCTCCCTCCCTAAGTGCTGGGATTACAGGCTTGTGCCACCGCGCCTGGCTGAAACCTGATATCTATAAAGGGGCAAGACACCCCACTCCCTAGGGCATTAGTTCTGTACCTCCTCCCCTCCAGAGGAACCCCTTTCTTTCCCTCTGTGTGTGTGTATATGTGTGTGTGTGTGTGTGTGTCTTTCTGTTCTATCCTTTAAATAAAACTTGTTTTCTTGCCCCAGTGTTTCTTGAGTGTTTAATCTTCAATACTGGGGGAATGAGGACCTGCTCCTGATTTTCAAGATTAGTCTCAGTATTTAGAGGTTCATCAAAGTTCTTATTAGAGATGGCAAGGTTTGGCATAGTTGTAGCTATGACATTATAGAATGCCTGACTACATACCAATTATAATGACCTCATGTATTTGGAGGAAGAGGTGTGGCTTTGAAATCTAAGTCTAGGACAATATACCAGAAAGTCCTGAGTATAAATCCAACTCTAAAGACAATTGCAAAAAGTGCTATCTGACAATTAAGCTTTTTTGTTTGTTTTTCTATTAATTTTTATTTTATTTTATTTTTTAAAATATTGTTTTAGTTGTAGATGGACACAATGTCTTTATTTTATTGCTTTGTACGTGGTGCTGAGGATCGAACCCAGGGCCTCACGCATGCAAGGCAAGCGCTCTACCGTTGAGCTACAATCCCAGCCCCTAATTTTTATTTTAACATCTGTGATATGGGCATCAGGATATTATTAGCTTCTCATTACCACTGAATCACTGGAATCATATCAGCAATCAATAGAGGAGTAAATGTCTCCATATATACAGAAATACTGAGGCTTTGGAGAGCAGAGTGTTCCTTCCCTCAAGGTCTTGTGGGTCTTAATGGAATGTGGAAGCTGTGTCCAGTCCTTAGCATGGTGTCCGTTGTACAGTAAGCCTTCAACAAATCTCCCTCACTTTTTCCCCATTTTTTTATTGGTACATTATAGCTGTACATAATGATGAGATTTGTTGTTACATATTCTTACATAAACAAACTAACAGTAGAATTTGGCCAATATCATTACCTGGTATGTCCCTTTTCCTCCTTTCCTCCTTTCCCTGGTCCCTTTCCTCTACTCTACAGATCTCCCTTTGAATTTTCAAAAAATCCTCCTCCAACCCCCAACAAACACCTTTATTTTTCTTTGTCCTTTCTAGCTTCCACATATGAGAGAAAACATGTGACCCTCGACCTTCTGAGTTTGACTTATTTCACTTAACATCAGGGTCTCAAGTCCATCCATTTTCCTGCAAATGACATAATTTCATTTTTATTCATGGCTAAATAAAACTCTATTGTGTATATACACCACATTTTCTTTATTCATTCATTTGTTGATGGATACCTAGGCTGGTTCCATAGTTTGGCTATTGTGAATTGTGCTGCTATAAACATAGCTATGCATGTATCACTATAGTATGATGACTTTATTTATTTTAAAAAATGTTTTAGTTGTCAATGGACCTTTATTTTATTTATTTATATGCGGTGCTGAGAATTGAACCCAGTACCTCACACATGCGAGGCAAGTGCTCTGCCACTGAGCCACAACCCCGGCCCTAGTATGATAACTTTAATTATTTAGGATAAATACTGAGGAGTGGGATAGCTGGGTCAAGTTGCTGAAATTACAGGCTTGTGCCATCATGTCCAGCTATTTGTATTTTTTAAATAAAGATGTAAGTGTATTGGTAGAATTCAAAGAATTAGCTTTATCATTTTTCAACCAGTGAAATTTTCCCTCTTCTTCAAAGTTTCCTCAATTGGGGTTGGGGATTTAGCTCATGACAGAGTGCTTGCCTAGCACATGCAAGGCCCTGGGTTCATTCTTCAGGATCAAGAGGAAAAAAAAGGTAGAGAAGTTTCTTCAACTAAATCAATAATATACTTCAGTCCCTTCTCATCTGTTCATGGAATGGCCAACAGCAGACCCCTGAACACATGAAGGAAGTTCTTTTATGCCTCTGTATCTGTGTACATGCCTATTGTTTTCCCTGGAATGCCCTTCCTTCTGAGATACTCCTGAAAAACTCCAGGACAATTATTTCAAGTGCTGCCTTCTCTGTGAGCCCTGCAGTGGTGGGCAGCCACAAGGATGAACTCTGGCGATCTGTACACAAATACCTTCTGGTTTTTATACCTTTGTGTATTTCCCTTCTCTTGAATGTTGTTATGGTTTGGATATGAGGTATCCCCCCCAAAAGTTCGTATGTTAATGCAGGAATGTGGAGCAATTTCAGGGGTGAAATAATTGGGAGAATCAGTCCATTCCAGTTTGAATGGGCTAATTGGGTATAACTCTAGGCAGGTGCAGTGTGGCTAGAGGAGGTGGGTCACTTGGTTGTGCTCTGGAAGGGTTCATCTTCCCTGTGGCTCCCTTTCCCTCCTCTCTCTCTCTGCTTCCTGGCCACCATGAGGTGAGCAGGGCTCTCCCATTATGCCCTTCCACCATGATGTTATGCCTCACTCCAGAGCAATGCAGTTGCTCTACCATGGACTACATCTCTGAAACTGTAAGCCTGTGGGAAGTCATCTGTGGAATGCGTGAGGACCTTCTCTGGGCATGGCAGCCGGGGAAGAGATAGGGCTGGCATTGTGAACTTTCTGTAGCATTCCTGCAACAAAAGACCACTCAATGAAAGTGCCCTTCTCTTTCACTCTGCTAGGAAGGCCGTTGAGGTCCCGGAAATGGGCGTATCCTGTTAGGAACTGAGCAGCCTACGTGCCCCACCTTTTTCCTATCTGGGTAAAGAATATTTGATGGAGCTGGGCACGGTGGCTCACGCTTGTAATCCCAGCACTTAGGGAGGCTGAGACAGGAGAATCGCGAGTTCAAAGCCAGCCTCAGCAATGGCGAGGCACTAAGCACCTCAGTGAGACCCTGTCTCTACAAAATAGGGCTGGGGATGTGGCTCAGTGGTCGAGTGCCCTTGAGTTCAATCCCCAGTACCAAAAAAAAAAAAAAAGAATATTTGATGGAAGGCCTTTGAAGTTCCCCGACATAAATAAAGCAGGTGTGGGCTCCTTTGTGTTAGAAGCTAGACCCGCCTGGTCTGCTTGCCCATCCTGCCCACCGCTTTTGAAACTATTTTCTGTGTTCTGTGATTATTTCGCTATTTTACTTCTCTTAGTTTTTACTGCTCAGCCAGCCCATTCCACCGGAGGGAACTTCCTCTCAAACGCTGGCGCAGGACAAGGGCAATATGAGCCAAAATAAACTTTTCTGCATCTAAATTGTTCTTGTAATGTATTTTGGTCGTAGCAATGAAAAGCTAATACAAATGAGGAGTAGCCTTATTGACTCATTGGTAATGAATAGAGTATGCCAGAAGTGATTGGATATCATTTCCAAGACTGATTACAGAAAGACTTTGGTTTCTCTCCAGCAGTGTTTTCTTTCTCTCACAGTCTTGTTCTCTTGCTTTCTTTCACAGTTACTGAACTTGGAGGAGGCCAGCTGGCATATGTGAGGCAGCCCTGGGAAGAGACCCATGTTGAAAGAGATAAAGGCCTTCTAACAACCACATGAGTGAACTTGGAAGTGGATCTCTCCCACATTCCAGCCACTGAATGACACTGGCACCTGGTAGCTTGAGTACAATCTCGTGAGAGATCTTGAGACAGAAGCACCCACCTAAATCATGCCTCCATTCCATATCTCTAGTAATGCTTGTAGTATATTACACTATTCTCTTTTCTAAGTCACTCTTCCCAGCTTTGACTATTTTTGAGGACAGGAATTGTGGAGATCGGGTTATGCTCTAGTGTGAGTTACTCCATGATGACCAGAACAGTAGTTTTTAGATTGTGCCTAACCCTGAGTTACTCCACTTTGTAAAGCAGTACTTTGCCATGAGTTACTGCATTTTGAGTACAAAAGCCAAGGTAAAATAATTGTACACCTTGTTTGTACAAGTGAACAACCACCATATGCCTAGTATAACCATGAGGCACAAATGATAAATTAATTGTGCTAATAAAATGACCACCCAAAGCTAGGGATGTAGCTCAGTGTTAAAGTGCTTGCCTAGCACTCATGAGGTCCTAGGTTCCATCACCTGTACTGCAAAGAATTAAAATTTAAATGGCCACTCGTGTACTTATCAAATTAAATCCAAAGCATATGAATACATGGGCATATAAAAGCCATATCAGATAAGCCAGGCACATGAACTTATCTATCAAATACACCAGACCCCTAACTTAAGACTCATAAAAGGAGGAACACCACAAGCCTGGGCACAGTGGAACATTGACCTCATCAGCTGGTCACTTGTTAGGAGCCTTTGCCGAGAAAATCACCACAGCGATGAAACTCCAACTTGGGGATAGAGATATCCCCAAGCTTCAGCCAATGCTATTCTGTAATGAAAACACACAGTCCACTCTAGGCTGATATCTCAAACTGATAATTCAAGCTGACACTCTGAAACTGCAATCTTCCCTGATCCTGCCTTGACAACTCTGTAGAACTGGGTCATTAAAATCCTTATCTGACTATCTATAGTGAGTCTTTACATAGTATCCATCCCTGCCTTTGCTCTTAGCACAGGATCCTGTAACCCAGTCGCTTCCTTAACTCTTTCCTTTTTATTATTGTGTAAAGTATAATTGGAGCTGATTGTGGTGATGCACTCCTATAATCCTAGCAACCCAGGAGGCTGAGGCAAGAGAAACACAGATTCAAGGCTAATCTGGGCAATGTATCAAGGTGCTATTTCAAAATAAAAAAAAAATAAAATGGGCTGGAAATGTAGCTAAGTGATAGAACACTCCTGGATTTGATCTGCAGCACTGTAAAAACAAACAAACAAACACACAAGAAAATAAAATTAAGATTAAAATAAAGAATGTGTGATGACATGGCCTATGACTACCAGCTGACCAACAAGTACTTGGTGAACAACAACCATGTTGTTCAATAAAATTAGACATTGTGAAAAGATAAAAATGTGGCCTGTTAATGGCGTAGCTCTCACAACAGGACCCCTAGTTCATTCAACTTTATATTCACTGTGTTTTATACAAAATCTAAGCCACTGCCACCACTTCCATATACAGTTGCAATTACCTCCAAACTGGAATATATAAATTCTCCCTCGTCCCTCTCTAACCTGTTCTCCTCCTAATCCTAAGAAATCTATAAAAATGCAACTCTGAATTTGTGAGAGCTTAAAATTCTTCCCTTTATTTTTTTAGATACACGTGACAGTAGAGTGCATTTTGACATATTATGCATACATGGAGTATAACTTATTCTAATTAAGATCCCATTCTTGTATATGATGTGGAGTTTCACTGGTTGTATATTCACACATGAATATAGGAAAGTTATGACTGATTCATTCTACTATCTTTCCTATGCCCATCTCCCTTCCTTCCTTTCATTCCCCTTTGTCTCATCTACTGAACTTCTCTTCTTTCCCCCATTCCCACCATTGTGTGTTAACATCTGCTTATCAGAGAGAAATTTTGGCCTTTGGTTTTTTGGGATTGGCTTATTTCATTTAGCATGATAGCCTCCAGTTCCATCCATTAACTGGCAAATGCCATAATTCTATTCTTCTTTATGGCTGAGTAATAGCCCATTGTGTATATATACCACAATTTCTTTTTTTTTTTTTTAAATATTTTTTTAGTTATAGATGGACACAATGTCTTTATTTTATTGCTTTGTATGTGGTGCTGAGGATCGAACCCAGGGCCTCACGCATGCGAGGCAAGCGCTCTACCACTGAGCCACAATCCCAGCCCCCCACAATTTCTTTATCTATTCATCTGTTGAAGGACATCTAGGTTGGTTCCATAGCTTAGCTATTGTGAACTGAGCTGCTATAAACATTGATGTGGCCATGTCACTATATTATGCTGATTTTAAGACCTTTGGGTATATACCAAAAAGTGGGATAACTGGGTCAAATGGTAGTTCCATTCCCAGTTTTCTGAGGAATCTCCATACTGCTTTCCATAGTGCCATCAGCAATGTATGAGTGTACCTTTTCCTCCACATCCTCGCCGACACTTATTGTTACTCGTATTCTTGATAATTGCCATTCTGACTGAAATAAGATGAAATCCTGGTATAGTTTTTTTTTTTTTAAGTATTTTTTTAGTTGTTGATGGACACAATGTCTTTATTTTATTGCTTTGTATGTGGTGCTGAGGATCGAACCCACGGCCTCACGCATGCGAGGCAAGCGCTCTACCGCTGAGCTACAATCCCAGCCCTCCTGGTATAGTTTTTTTTTTGTTGTTTTTTTAAACGTTTATTTATTTTTTTAGTTGTAGGTGGACAGAATATCTTTGTTTTTATGTGGTGCTGAGGATCAAACCCAGTGCCTCACACGTGCTAGGCAAGCACGCTACCACTGCTCCACAATCCCAGCCCCCCTCCTGGTATAGTTTTAATGTTCATTTCTCTAATTGCTAGTGATGTTGAACATTTTTTCATATATTTGTTGATCATTCGTATTTCTTCTTTTGTGAAGTCCCTGTTTAGTCCCTTTGTCCATTTATTGGTTGGGTTATTTGGTTTTCTTGGTGTTTGAGTTCTTTATATATCCTGGAGATTAATACTCACCTGAAGTGCAGGTGGCAAAGATTTTCTTGCATTTTGTAGGCTCCCCTCTCCCTCTCTCCCTCCCTCCCTCCCTCCCTCCCTCCTCCTCCTCCTCCTCCTCCTCCTCTTCTTCTTCTTCTTCTTCTTCTTTTTTTTCTTCTCCTTCTTCTTCTTCTACCGCGATTGAACTCAGGGGCACTTGAACATTGAGCCACATCCCCAGCCCTATTTTGTATTTTATTTAGAGACAGAGTCTCACTGAGTTGCTTACCACCTTCTTTTTGCTGAGGCTGGCTTTGAATTCATGATCCTCCTATCTCAGCTTCCTGCACCTGACTCCCTCTCCACATTCATGATAGTCTCCTTTGCTGTAGAGAAGCTTTTTAGTTTGATGCCATCCCATTTCCTGATTGTTGATTTTGCTTCTTGCCTTTTAGGAGTCTTGTTGAGGAAGTCAGTTCCTAAGTCAACATCATGGAGAAGAAGGGTTTATCTAGTGATGAGAGAAGCATGTTAAAGTCACCCAGTATTATTGTGCTGCAGTCTCTTTGATTCTTGAAATTGATAAGGGTTTGTTTGATACATGTAGATGCTCCATTGTTTGGGGCACAAATATTTATATTGATATATAATCCCCTTAACCAGTATAAAATGACCTTCTTTGTCCTTTCTGATTAACTTTCTTGAAATACACTTTATTTGATATGAAAATAGAAACCCCTGTTTGTTTACGAGGGGTTGTTTGTGAATGATATGCTTTTTCCAATCCTTTTACCTTCAGTCTGTGATGTCTTTCCCTATGCAGTGAGTCTCTTGGAGACAGCATATTGTTGGTCTTGTTTTTCAATCCAATCTGCCAGCCTATGTCTTTTTTTTTTAAATATTTATTTATTTTTTTTTAGTTGTACATGGACAGAATGTCTTTATTTTTGTGTGGTGCTGAGGATCGAACCCAGTGCCTCAGGCGTGCTAGGCAGGCACGGCTACCACTGTGCCATAACCCCAGCCCCCAGCCTATATGTTTTGATTGATGAGTTTAGGCCATTTACATTCAATGTTATTATTAAAAAATTGTTTTTTTATTAAAATTTTTTTAGATGTAAATAGACAACTTTATTTTGTTTATTTTTATGTGGTGCTGACTATATAACCCAGTATTTCACATGTACTAGGCAAGCACTCGACCACTGAGCCACAACCCCAGCCTGAGAAATTATTTTTAATCCCTATCATTTTGATTTATTTCTGGCTTTTCATTTGAATTAGTTTCTCCTTTGATTGATATTCTTCTGGTGTAGTGCCTCCCTTTGCTAGTTTTCAATTTTATTTTTATTTTTTATTTAAAAAAATTTTTTTAGTTGTAGATAGACACAATGTCTTTATTTTATTGCTTTGTATGTGGTGCTGAGGATCGAACCCAGGGCCTCACACATGCGAGGCAAGCGCTCTACCACTGAGCTACAATCCCAGTCCCTCAATTTTATTTTTTCATTTCTTCTTCATAGAAATATTTTATTGAGTATATTTTGTAGTGCAGGCTTTACTTGTGAATTCTTTTAACTTTTGTTTATCATGGAAGGTTTTTATTTCATCTTCAATTCTGAAGCTTAATTTTGCTGGGTATAGAATCCTTGGCTGGCATCCATTTTCTTTCAGATCTTGGTATATATTATTGCAAGACCTCCTAGCTTTAGGGTCTGGGTTGAGAAATCAGCTGAGATCTTAATTGGTTTCCCTCTAGTGCTGTGTCATTTTCCTCTGACAAGCTTTACAATTCTGTTAATATTCTGTATGTTAGGCATTTTCATAATAATGTGCCTTGGTATGGGTCTGTTGTAATTTTATATATTTGGGGTCCTGTAAGCCTCTGTATTTGTTCCATTTCATTCATAAGGTTTGGGAAATTCTCTGAAATTATTTCATTGAAAAGATTTTGTATTTCTTTAGTTTGTATTTCAGAGCCTTCATCTATCCCCCAAAATCTTATATTTGGCCTTTTTTGGGTTATTCCATATTCCTTGGAATTTCTGTTCAGAGTCTATTAACATTTTCTCTCCTGACCAACTGTGTTTTTAAGATTATATATTTTGTCTTTATTACCCAAAACTCTATCTTCCACTTGGTCTAGTCTGCTGGCGAACTAAATTTTTTTAATTGAATTTTTTTTTTTTTGGCTGAGGTATGGAGGATTGAACTCAGAGGTACTTGACTACTGAGCCACATCCTCAGCCCTGTTTTGTATTTTATCTAGAGACAGAGTCTCACTGAGTTGCTTAGTGCTTCATTTTTGCTGAGGCTGGCTTTGAACTTGTGATCTTCCTGCCTCAGCGTCCTGAGCTTCTGGGATTACAGGTGTGTGCCACTGCACCTAGCTCTATTAAATTTTTAATTTGGCTTATTGATTTCTTCATTTTAGGGATTTCTGCTTGATTTTTTTCAGAATCTCTCTTTATTGAAGCTTTCACTTCCTATATTCTCTCTGAAAAATCCTTTACTTTGCAGATTAGTTTAACTATGTACATTCTAAATTCTTTCTCTGATATTTCTTTCACTGTGGTGTCCATAGATTTTGTTATTGAAGTATCTTGGTTTGTTTGGGATGATTTGTTCCCTTGCTTGTTCATGTTTTTTGTGTGTCTACCATCTAAGAGTATGGATCTGAGGCACTAGAGTTCCACCTGTGGACTTATAGTGTCCCTGAAGGTTTCTAGTACTGCACCACTTACAGGGAAACAAATAACAACAACAACCAATGAAAAAATATATAGCATTAAACTAAATAGTTCTTGCTATGACATCCACAATGTTAATTGTCACAATAAAAAAAACTGATGTCAGCAGAATGTAATCCTAGCACTTAGGGAGGCTGAGACAGGAGAATTGTGAGTTCAAAGCCAGCCTCAGCAATGGCGAGGCACTAAGCAACTCAGTGAGAGCCTTTCTCTAAATAAAACACAAAATAGGGCTGGGGATGTGGCTCAGTGGTCGAGTGCCCTTGAGTTCAATCCTCAGTACAATACCATTATTTTATTTATTATTTTTATGTGGTGCTGAGGAACAAACCCAGTGCCTCACGTGCTAGGCAAGTGCTCTACCACTGAGCCACAACCCCAGCCCTCAATGCATTTCTTTCTCTCTTTCTTAAGTCAATTAAAGATCAATAATTACCATTCCTTCTACGAATTTTACATCCTTTCATCATTTACATGTTATTGTTCTTTGTGTCATTTCTCTTAGGTAATGATTTCTGAGGGGTAGAGACCACAACTTTTGAATTGTGTGGTGTAGTACCTAGCAGAGTCCTCGTATATTGTGGGAATATATCACTGGGGAAGAAAAGCTGAACAGAACTACTTATTAATAACCTATTATAGCTGTTAAAATACCCTTGGCTTGTTAGGGGCAGTGTGAGTTTAAAAGAGCCTGGGCTATGGTTCAATCCATGCTCTGCTATTTAATAGCTGTGTGGCTTTGGGCAAGTTACTTTCCTCTCTGATCTTCAAATACCTTAACTATAAAATAAGGACATAATGATACCTTTCTATTAAGGCTGTTGGAGGGATTCAATGAGATAATACTCACAAGGCACTAAAACAGGACCTGGTCTTAGGAAATACTCAAAAAAATGTTAGCCCCAGTTTTAAACCTGTGGTTTTTAAAAAAAAGAAAAAGGTTGCCCATTTCTCATTTGGTACTGGAAGAAGCTTGAGAATATTTGTGGTGGTATGAAGTTCTCTGTGGGAAGTTAGGGTTGGAACACTTAAATATGTAATGCCTCTTCCTCCTCAATACTTTTCCCTACAATCAAGTCTTAAACCTGAAGACTGTGGGAGAGAAAGGAAAAAGGAAAAGTGGGCACCAGCTATGTTCCACTTGGTTCTAAATGACAGCAGTGCCGGTTTTTACTTTCTTTTGGATCTGTGTTCTTATTGTTTAACATACTTCTTCACAAGCCATTGCCAGATAGATGAGGAATGCTAAAGGAGGGCTACATGTTCAGATTCTTGACACCTGGCAATTTGCAAATGCTGCTTTCTTGGAATCTGGAGGGTCATCAGACTCTTTCCTTCCTCTTCACTTTATTGGTACCCTTCTAGTTAATAGATCCTACCAAATAAGGGCATTCAAAAGCCATAAAAAAACAAAAAACAAAATCAAAACTGTAACAAGAAACTGATTCAAAGATCAGGGCCCTTTTTTCCTCCCCCTGGGACCCAGAAAATATTTCTCATTTAAAAAAAAAAGATACAAAAAAGTCAAACAGTTAATCTTCCCTGAAGACTCAGTGTTCTCTCAAGGCCTCTTTCTTCTTTCCTGAAGGCACGCTCAGTTCTCAGGCAGAAGGTAGGAAACAAGCCGGGAGATAATTAGTTTTCCCCACCCCTTTTAATCTTGTGAAAGAACTGCCAATTCTAGAAATTCCTCCTTTGATCAGAAGATAAAGCAGAACAATGCTGTGGAACTAAATGGATTCCTAAGGGACATTCTTCCATGGTGTGGAAAGTTTGCAAGTGCCTGTGTAACTGGAGGTCTGGTGGGGTTGGTGAAAAGTTAGAGTAGGTGGACAAGAGCTAGTTACCACAGCCATAAATTGCTTCTAGGCTTCCTCAGAGAATAATAGGGCTTTTTCTTCTCTCTCTCTCTCTTTTCAGATGGAGGTCTCCCTGTGTTGCTCAAACTGGTCTCAAATTCCTGGATTTAAGTGATTTCCTGCCTCAGCTTCCGAGTAGCTAGACTATGGTCACAGAATAAAAACTTCATCCGATTTTCCCATCTCCAGGGAGTTGTAGGCATGTGTATTATAACGAAAGGAGGAGAGGACTTCATCTACTCCACATTGTCCCTACTCACCTTAAAAAGAAAAAAGAAAGAAGGAAAAAAAAAAATAGCCGGGGGCACCATGCTGCGCCTGTAATCTCGGCAGTTCAGGAGGCTGAGGCAGGAGGATCGCAAGTTCAAAGCTAGCCTCAGCAAAAGCAGGCTCTAAGCAACTCAGTGAGATCTTGTCTCTAAATAAAATACAAAATAGGGCTGCGGATGTGGCTCAGTGGTCCAGTGGCCCTGAATTCAATTCCTGGTACACTGTCCCCCCCACCCTCCAAAAAAAAGATGGCTTAGAGCTCCCCTTACCATTGGCCTCCAAGCAGAAGCTGACACTTTGCTATTCCTTATCCTTAAACTAGTTATGTACTGTGTTCTCTTTGATGAAGAAAGAGCTCATGAGAACTGCAACCTAAATCAATATACCACATTAAAATAAACTTTTGGAAAATGCTGATCCCTTGTTTAAGGAACAATCCGTTATAAAATGTTTCTGTCTTTATTTTTTGATTTTAGATTTTTTCCTTTGTAAAAAACTGGGCATGGTGGCTTGTGTCTATAATCCCAGCTACTTGGGAGGACAGCAAATTTGAGGCCAGCCTGGGGAATTCAGCAAGACTCTGTCTCAAAATAAAATAAAATAAAAAAATAAGGGCTTGGGGTATACCTCAGTAGTAGAGCATGCTTGTGGTCAATCCCAAGTATTGCACAAACCAGACCAACCAACCAACCAACCAACCAACCGCTAAGAAACTGAATTTGAACCGTGACTTTTCCTATAACATGTTTGTGCGGCCAACTTCACCATTTGTAAAATGGGGACAATTTTCCAATCTGCTTCACATTGTTATGTGAACCGTGTTGGGCTAAACACTTCACAAGCTTAATCTCACTGAGTTCTCATAAGAAGATATTATGGAGTTTGGGTGTGGAGATATTTTGTAACAGAAAGCAATGTGGCTGTCAGTTATTGTCGGGCTATCTTCCTTACCTAGCTGTAACCGAGTACTAAATGAGACACTAACATGAAAGCACTTTACAGAAACCACGTGATGGGTTACTAATTACACACTCTACAGCACCTCATCTTCCATGAAGACTAGGTAAATGCTGGTTGGAGCAAACAATATTGTCTTGCCTGTTCCTTTCAGTCCTCAATCCAAACTAATCTCACCGCGGCCTGGGACCACTACCACAATTCTGGGAAACCGCAGTCCGAGTAAAGGCGGATGCAGAGTCCTGAAAGTGCTTAGGAACAACAGGGTACTTCGACGTGTGCTTGACCCGGCTTCGGATGCCGGGTCGGAGAGGTGGCTGGCTAGGGGATGCGGAGAGCTCGCTACTTGGACAGGGGCTGCACACCGGGGAGTCTAGGGCCGGTACTACCGACACCTCCACCACCCTAGCTCCAGCCTCACTGGGCGCGTCCCGGCCCCGCCTACCATCTCAGGTAGGCCACGCGCACCAGCCAATCCGCAAGACTCCTGGGCGCGGAAGGCGGTGCTTGCCCGCCGGAAGTGACGTGTTTGCTTGGCTGGCCGCGGAGTCCGCTGGAGCTCTCGGCGGCGGCGGCTGAGTTAGCTGAGGGAAAATGGCTCGGACCGTGGCGGCTGCGACGGCTCGAGTTGCGGTGGAGGCACAGGCTCAGGCAGCGTGAGGTGAGGAGCGGTCGTAGCAGCTGGGGCCAGTACCAGGGACTCTGCCCTGCGAGGGCGCAGAGGGATCCCGGGATGGGAGGGTCCTTTGCCGCCGCCCCCAGACCCCCGGTGGCCGCCTCTAATGCCCGGTCCGGTACTCTTGGAGCTGCCCAACTCGACTCACATCCCTCACGGCCTTGCTTCCACTAAGGCGGTTGCCAACCGTCCCGCGGGAGGTGCACGGGCCCCGCGCCCCTACCAGGCCCCTCTTTTCGGGGGCGGGAGTGCGCCAGGGAGTTAGTTTTGACCTAAGCGGGAGGGGAGGCCAACCCCTGGTCCCTGGGGACGGAACTGGAGCCACAGTGGCCGGTCCTATTGTCTTGTGAAGTTCTGGAAAGTGTGTGTGTGTTGCATTTCTCAGTTATGGCCCCTTTCACCTCCTGTCCCAGCTCGATCTTGGGGCTAATGATTCTTTTTCTTCTCCGGGATCCCCCACCCCCATACTGCTCCCTTTTTGTTGTGAATCCACTTGCTTTGGAAAGGCACTATTATTTGTGTGTATTTAGCGCATCATCTTTCTGGGAAGGCAGTTAGAATAAAAATGTTTGCTTAACTGCTCCTTAGTCGTGACGGAAGAACAATAAATAATTAAAGGATAAAAACCATACTTACTTTTCTCACTAAATTGTTTGGCTTTGAACACGAGATTTTCCAGCCATGGAATTCTTTTTCGGAGGGAGCAGGGATTGAGGAGGAAAACGAGGACGGAGAAACTTAAGTTAGGAGGAAAGCCTGGATATAACGTGAAAGAGAGCCTGGGGAGTTCGGTTTGTTGGACTGATCGTAGCTGAAATTTCAATTATGTTTTTATTTTAAACAGTGTGCATTTGAATTGAGTGAGACGAAGGTGACTTTACTCTTTGAATAGGATTATTTATTAAAGAACTATCCTAACACCTTTCCAGGTGGGTTTCAGGTAGAAAAGTCCTGTTGGAAAAATAATTTAGTATATTGGATTACTATATTAAGGATCACAAGAAGGGGGAAAATAAAAAGCAAAGCTATTCTAAGAGGAATGATGAAGACATAGTATAAAGGGAGAAGACCGCACAGAGATCCAGGCAACACTGATTCCAGGGGAGACTTTGTACCTTTGCCTCCTTGGACACTTTTAGCAGTCCTGTCATAATTGGACTTGGTGCTGTTGTTCACCTTTGCAAATTAGACTGAAGTGTTTTAGTCGAGATGTACAAACTTGTGAAGATATTTGTTTAACATTAAGACAGTGAATTCTGAAGAGCGTTATAATATTGAGAAAATAAGAGATATCCATTAACTCAAACTTGATTTTTTTTTAATTTTTATTTTTTTTAGTTGTAGATGGAGACAATGTCTTTATTTTATTGCTTTGTGTGTGGTGTTGAGGATCGAACCCAGGGCCTCAAGCATGCGAGGCAAGCGCTCTACTGCTGAGCTACAGTCCCAGCCCCCTCAAACTTGATTTTAAAAGCAATTTTATTTATGTACAAAACACATGTAAGTTCCATCAATCCCATAAATTTTGGCTAAATTAATAAATATAAAGCAAATTCTTTTCCTTATAAAAATCTCTGCCATTTGAATTTGTATGCATGTTGCTTGCATGCTACTTCCTTACAGGCAACATTTTAATGTTTTCATCCACAGTTTTCACACTTTTTCCAGTTTTATAGAACATAAAAATTGGCATGTTTTCTTTAGGAATTTTATAAACTATAACTTTATGTGTCTATTAAGTGTATGATTCTTTGTTTCCTCAGCCATCAATAATTTAAAAATTCTCATGTAAATTGCTGCATAAGTTTCCATGTCTAGGAATCTTTCCTTAATCCAGCACATTGTTTTGCAGTTAGCACATTCTGGTAAGTGAACTTATACCTAAAGGGAGTGTTGAATTTCCCAAGAGCTCACAATTCTTATCAGAGCATCAGACTAACCTTTCAGAGCAGTAGTGGTACAAAACACTTTTTTTTTCTATTTCTTCCCCCTTCCTCCCAACCTTATTTTAGTGGTGCATTATAGTTGTACGGAATGGTGGGATTTGTTGTTACATATTCGCACATGCCCTCAGTGTAACAATAGAATTTGCCAATATCACTCCCCAGCACTTTCCCCCTCCCTCCCCTTTTTCCACTCCCTGGTCCCTTTTCTATATTCTGCTGATTTCCTTTTGATTTTCTTTTCTACCTTTATTATCATTTTTATTTTGCTTAACATAATGTTCTCAAATTCCATCCATTTTCTGGCAGATGACATAATTTCATTTTTCTTTATCACTGTATACAACTTCATTGTGTATATATATACCACATTTTCTTTATCCATTCATCCATTGATAGACACCTAGATTGGTTCCATAATTTGGCTACTGTGAATTGTGCTGCTATAAACATGGCTATGCATGCATCACTATAGTATGATGAATTTAATTATTAATGATAAATACTGAGGAGTGGTATAACTAGGTTATATAGTGGTTCCATGCCTAATCTTTTGAGGAACCTTTGTACAAATTTCCATAGTGGCTGTACAAATTAACAGTCCCACCAACAGTCCCACCCCTTTTCTCTACATCCTCTCTGCAAAGCACTTTATAAAAAAAATGTTTTGTAACTTGTCTTGCTGCTGCTTTTTTTTTTTTTTTTTTTTTGGTGGTACTGGGTTTTGAACCCAGGGCCTGGCACATGCTACTGAGCTACATCCCCAGCCCTACTTATTCATTTATTTAGTGACAGGGTCTCATGAAGTTGCTCAGTCTGGCCTTGACTTTGCAATTCTCCTGCATCAGCCTCCTGAATAGCTAGCTGAGATTATAGCAAATATGTGCCTGGCTATGATGTTCTTTTGATGATAATAATGTTCATGCTGGGAAATAATGTTCTAGGTATCTTCTAGGTTGTTAGTAAGACTGCGATTGAGACTGAAAACAACTTTGTTTCCACTGCGTCTGGTGGAGTCAGTAATTTTGTGTGTTTATGTGTATTTTCTCTGTAATCTGTTTAATGACACCTCCCCAAACCCTCACCCCACCCCCTGTTCTGAGGATTGAATCCAGCGGCACTCTACCTCTACCACTGTACTATTATCCCCAGCTCTTTTTATTTTTTATTCTAAGACAGGTTCTTACTAAGTTTCCCAGGCTGGCCTCAAACTTGTGATCCTCCTACCTCAACCTCCTGAGTTTCTGGGATTACAGGTTTGTGCCACTATGCCCATCTTGCATTTTGGTATTTCTAAAGTAATGGATACAAGACTGTGCACCTGGACATTTTAGGCAATTAAAAATGAGATTTATACAATTTTAAACCACTTTTTGGATTTCTTAAAATTTTAAATTTAGCTATTTGGGTATAAAAGCAAGTGAGTTTTAAAAACACTTAATAGTTTTGAAAGCTGCTATTGTTGGCTTAGCAGCTAGTATTTACCTTTTAACCTTGAAAATGCATGAAGAGGCTGGTGTGGTGGCCCATACCAGTAATCCCAGTGACATGGGAGGCTGAGGCAGGAGGATCCCAAGTTCAAAGCCAACCTCAGCAACTTAGATCCTGTCTCAAAATAAAAAATAAAAAGGACTGGGGATGTGGCTCAGTGGTTAAGCCCCTGGCTTCAATCTCTAGTACAAAAAAAAAGATAAAAGAAAATGCATGAAGATACTATGTAACTAAAATTCTTACTATTAAAATAAGAAATAAGGCTTCTGTTTTAGTCTTAGGGTGCAGCAGTGACATTATGGATATGAATAAGTAATTGTAGTCTTGATTCACTTTTTTGCTATGTATGGAGTTTAGTTTAAATAAAAACACTAGAGACTTAATTTAGACAAGATAAGTATGACAAAAAATTTAAACCAAATAATGACCTTAAATTTGTATTGATTGATGATTATACCTTAGAAAATGCTCCCCTCATCTAATCTGTGAAGTCAATAATTTTCTTGAAGAGGAAAATGAGATCCAAAATGTTGTAACTTGTTGAGCATTATGTATAAGAGGGATTGTTTGAACCCAGGTCTTATAGTACTAGCCCCAGTGTTCTTTTCATTGCATGTCTTCATAATGGCATTTGAATGTTTAGACATATAGTACATATCAGATTTTTGGAGTGTGTATTAAAGAATGAGCCAGTTCATATACCAGTTAGGAGAGACCAACTACAATCCATAAAGCAGAAAGTACTTTAGGTATAAAAAAATGGTTTATAGGAAAGAAAAGATGTAAAGTGTACTTTAGTGGCATGGAAAATAGATGAGAGTTAATTAGAAAAGATATTCGAAAAAGAATTGAGATCTTAATATGTTACTAGAGGAGGAAGAAGGGGATGAAATCTCAAGGTCAGAGTTATTTAATGTGCAGGGAACAACTTTGGGGAAAACTTAGATAAGGGAACAAAATATAGCTTTAAGGAAAGATTTTTTTTTTCTTTCTTTTTTGTGGTGCTGGGGATTGAACTCAGGGCCTGTGCATGCTACGCAAGTGCTCTGCCAACTGAGCTATATCCCTAGCCCCAAGGAAGGATTTATAAGCCTTATTTCAAACAATGGGGCCAGGATAGAAGTGAAGACATGAGAATAGACATATGCAATAAAGAATTTATAGGGTAGTGGCTAGAACTTTTTATTATTTGGGTGATTCAGGAAATTTCATCTCAAGGCTATGAATTCATGGTGGTTCAAGTAGTGAAGTAGACAAATTGTCAGTTTACTGTCAGAAAATACCAGTAGATTCTGGGAAGAAATTAAGTATTATTAAAGTTCTGTGCAATGAGAGGAAAATGCAAAGATAAAATCCTCTTTGAAGATAATAGTGTATGGGAAATGAATGAGAGTAGACTACAGAGGGAAATCAGTATAGGTACTTTATGGGAAGGTAGAAGAAAAGAATGTGAATATTGATGGGAGAGAGAGAAATTTATGTTTAGAAATTGCTGGTTTAATTAGGAGATAAGAAAACACTTTTTAAAAATACTCTATTAATAGTTTTTGTAATGATTCAAAACATATTTCTCCCCCAAGATAAGCTCTGGAGGAGACCTAATTATTCCTATCAACAAAACCCTAGTGCTATGAGTAGCCATAATTACATTGATTTATTTGCTAAGTTACTTTATATGTATTCATAATATAATTTATGACTACTCTGTCATCTCTTTACAGTTTAGTGTATAAATCTGTTTTGGACAACAGTGTTGAGTTGAGAAAACAGCTCTTTGGCTCCAGAGAATAAAGAGTAGCCTACTTTCATCTGACTAGATCTCATAAAGACTATTATCAGACTAATTCTCTGTATATTGAAAGGCATTATGTAACACTGCACTTGTTTAGATTTTTTTTTTCTTTTTTAGGCCAGACTTATATAGATACAATTTACATAGACAACTCATTCATCTTGGGGTGGGCTTTTAGATCAGTGGTAGAGCGCTTGCCTAGCACCTGTGAGGCACTGGGTTCAATCCTCAGCACCACATAAAAATAAAATAAATTAAGAAAAGTATTCTGTCCATCTACAACTAAAAGTATTTAAAAAAAAATCCTAATCCATCTTACATGTACAGTTCTGTGATTTATGGGAGCGGGATAGTTGTGTAACTGTCAGAACCACAGTTAAAATATAGGATATTTTCATCACTTTAGAAAGTTTTTTTTTCTTGTGGGGTGTGGTAGTACTCCTGTAATCCCAGCCACTAAGGAGGCTGAGGCAGGAAGATTGCAAATTCAAGGCCAGCCTTGGCAACTTGGCCAGATTCTATCTCCAAATAAAAAATAAAAAGGTCTGGGGATATAACTGTATGCTTGCCCAGGTGGGTTTTGGAATTCATGTGCTCAAGGAATCCTCCTGCCTTAGCCTTCCAAGTTCCTGGGACTCTACCCTCATACTACCATGCCTGGCTCAAAACATTTCTGTTCACCTCTAGTCCTAGCTGATTTGTTTTTGTCCCTATTTTGCCCTTACCAGAATGTCAATAAATTGTCATCATATAGTATGTAGTCTTTGATTTTGGCTTCTTTCACTTAGCATAATGCTTTTTAAATGAAATAATATACTTCTTAATAAACTTACTTAGAAATTTGTGAAATTTTAGATTTAGAGAAAAATTGTGAGGATAGTACAAGAGAATTCTCATAAACTCTAGAGCTAGTTTCCTCTTCCTGCCTCCCCCACCCCTGCCCTCTTGATACTGAGGCCTTGAACATGCTAGCTGAGTGCTTTATCACCGAGCCACATCCCCAGCCCTGTTTTGTGTTTTATGTAGAGACAGGGTCTCACTGAGTTGCTCAGCACCTCGCCCTTGCTGAGGCTGGCTTTGAACTTGCAGTTCTTCTGTCTCAGCCTCCCAAAGTGCTGTGATCATAGGCGGTGAGTAGCTAGTATTATAAGCATGTATCACTGCAACCAGCCAACCATCATCACTTCTATTTTCACATTTTTTCATTCCCCCTAAACAGAAACTTTGTACCCATTAACATTAGCTGTCTATTCCCCTCTCCCTCTTTCCCTTGGTAATCATTACTTTCTGTCTCTGAGTTTTCCTATTTTAGATATTTCATATCTGTGTAATCATATATCTGACCTATTATGTCTGGCTTAGTACACTGAGCATAATGTTTTCAAGGTTCATCCATGTTGCAGCATGTATCATTACTGTTTTTTTCCTCTTTCTACATTTTTTTTTTTTTTGAAGCTGGGGGTCAAAACCAGGACTTCGCGAATGCAAGGCAGACGCTTTGCCACTGAGCTACATCCCAGCCCACTCTTTCTACATTTTTTTTATTGGTGCACTATAGTTGTAAATAATAATGGGATTTGTTGTTATATATTTATACATGCACACAATATTCTTACTACTTTTTATGCTTGAATAATATTCCATTGTATGTATATACCACATTTTGGTTATCCATTCATTGATAGATACTTGTTTGTTTCCACCTTTTGGCTACTATAAATGCTGGTGTGAGGGTAGTGTATAAATATGTGTGTGTTTTAGCCGGGTGCTGTGGCACAATCCTGTAATCCCAGCACTTAGGGAGGCTGAGACAGGAGAATTGCGAGTTCAAAGTCAGCCTCAGCAACTCAATGAGACCCTGTCTCTACGTAAAACACAAAATAGGGCTGGGGACCTGGCTCAGTGGTCGAGTGCCCCTGAGTTCAATCTCTGGTACCAAAAAAAGTGTGTGTGTGTTTGTTTTTAGTTCTTTTGGGTATATATCTAGGAGTGGAATTTTTGGGTCATATGATACTCTGTAATTAATTTTTTGAGGAAACACCGAAGTGTTTTTCAAAGTGGCTGTACCATTTTACATTCCTTGTCAGCCCAATATGAGGGTTTCAGTTTCTCCATAGCCTTGCTACTGTTTTGTATTTTCCATATTTTTTTTTAAATTACAGTCATTCAAGTAGGTTTGAAATACCTCATTGTGGTTTTGATTTGCATTTCTCTAGTAACTAATGATATCGGGCATCTTTTCATATGCTTTTTGGCAATAAACTGCCTTTTTTAGTGTGGTGGGAACATACAGATACTTTTTCAATAACTGGATAGACATACATAATTTTAAATGTTATATACTATTTTTTTTTAATATTTATTTTTTAGTTATAGGTGGACAGAATATCTTTATTTTATTTTTATGTGGTGCTGAGGATCGAACCCAGTGCCCCATGCATGCTAGGTGAGCACGCTACCACTGCGCCACAACCCCAGTCCCTAAATGTTATATACTATTTTTAAGTTGCTGAGGTAGGCCTTGAATTTGCGATCCTACTGTCTCAGCCTCCCTAGTTGCTGGGATGTGCCACTGAGCCTGGCTGTGTACTATTTTTAAATGCCTGGTATGCATTTTTTGTGTGCATGTGAAGCAGATTTTATTTAATTTTGAAAACACTGTGAGTTATTATATGTGTTTTAAAAAGTAGAAAACTAAAGACCAAGATTAAATTGCTTAGGATCACACACTTAATAAAAGAGATATCCAATATTTGAGCTTGGGTTTTGCTACTACATGTTTTTTTGTCTTTATCACAGTTTTATGAAGCTAACAATTTCATGCAAATGTTGCTATCACATGAAGTTTTTTAGCCATATAAATTGATGGAATTTGGAGGGAGGGAAATTCCAGGAATATTCATGTCCGTTTTTTAGTGTTTTGGGTTTCTTTTTCCTTTTTTTTTGGAACCAAGGGTTGAACCCAAGAGTGCTTAACCACTGAGCCACATCCCCAGACCTTTTTCATTTTTTATTTTGAGACAGAATCTTGCTAAGTTGCTGAGGCTGGCTGCTTTGGATTTCTTTATTGCAATTCAGTTTTATTTTTTCCCTATCTAAAGCCATGTTGGAAATGCAGACATATGCCATTACAGCACAAAAGCTTTACTCTTACTTGTCATGTTGGAATTGGAGTAATGTCAAAGTATCTTTAATGATTCATGTCAATTGAATGAACAAAAAAGTAGTCCAAAGTTCAGTAATTATCTCTACAAAGTAGTACTTTTGTTGAGAGACTGCAGTTAGATTGAAAACTGCTTGTTCAGCAAAATGCCTTTTTATAGGAGCCTCTTTTTGTCTATTTTCCTTTCCTCGTTCCTCTCCCATTCACATATAGTGTTACACATGCAGATATAGGAAGTTGTTCTAGATCTATTCGGTTTGTGAATCTCTCATATAGAATGTTGCTTCCCAGGGCTGACTGACAGTGGCATAGTGATTATTAGTATCTATTAGACTACGATGTTGCCATTGCTTTTTGTCAAAATAATTAAGAGAATTAAGCTTTTTATGAATGTATTTGTAGCACTTGCACAAAGCATTATCATCATAATAGAGCAGTATTGGAGGTTAAAGAATAGAGTGGGAACTGGCTTAGTCTCACCAATATTTACACTTGTGAAAAGGCTTGGGAAAACTCCTTAGCTTTTCCCACGTCTCTTTGTATGTCCTGGTTGTGATTCCAATTTCATTTTTTCTCTAGCTATACTCTTAAGAATAGTATCCCCCCCCAACTAATGATTTTTTTTTTTTGGTACTGGGGATTGAACTCAGGGACACTGGACCACTGAGCCACATCCCCAGCCCTATTTTGTGTTTTATGTAGAGACAGGGTCTCACTGAGTTGCTTAGCACCTTGCCATTGCTGAGGCTGGCTTTGAACTCCGGATTCTCCTGTCTCAGCCTCCCTAAGTGCTGGGATTACAGGCTTGCGCCACCAAGCCCGGCTCCAACTAATGATTTTTTTTCTCCGTTGTTACTGTCTAAACATTTTGTTTACTTGTTTGAATCAAATTCCTCCTTAACATTTCTACTAAAATCCTTAGTATAAGTCATTATTGGTTCTAGTCTCTTTGTTATTTTTTTTTTAATTTTTTTTAGTTGTTGATTGACCTTTATTTATTCATTTGTTTATATGTGGTGCTGAGGATCGAACCCAGTGCCTCTCACATGCGAGGCAAGTGCTCTACCACTGAGCCACAACCTCAGCCCCTGTTATTTTTTAATTGGTCTCCCAGTTTCCACTTTTGTTTTCCTATTTCGACTTCCACAGAGAAATCTTTGAACAATGTAAATCAGATCACAGAACGTAAGTGAAATCCACCTTTGGCTTGCTGTTACATCTAATAATTAAGTTTATTAATGTCTCCCTCCTACCCCTCCTATTCTTATTGAGAGATGGAGATTTTAAGATTTTGTTTTTCCAGGGAGGGTGATTTTTTGGTTTGTTTTTGATAGTTGAGCTTGGTAATTTAACTATTATTACTCCTCTTCCTCCTCTTTCTCCTCCTTCTCCTCCTCTTCCCCTTTCCCTCTACCCAGGGGTGCCTCACTAGTGAGCTACATACATCCCCAGCCCTTTTGATTTTTTATTTTAAGACAGGGTCTCACTAAGTTACTTAGGGCCTAATTAAGTTGTGGAGGCTGGCCTTGAACTATTCCTGCCTCAGCCTTCTGAGTCTTTGGGATTACAGGCATGTGCCGCTGCACCTGGCCTTATTCTTAATTTTTATCACAGTCGTTTTACTAAATTAAGCTAGGTTAAAGTGAGAATTGTAGCTGGGTGCAGTGGCGCACGCCTGTAATCCTAGCACTTGGGGAAGCTGAGACAGGAGAATTGTGAGTTCAAAACCAGCCTCAGCAGTGGCGAGGTGCTAAGCAATTCAGTGAGACCCTGTCTCTACATAAAACACAAAATAGGGCTGGGGATGTGGCTCAGTGGTTGAGTACCCCTCAGTTCAATTCCTGGGTACCAAAAGAAAAAAAAGTGAGGATTGTGTCAAATTCTTAACCTAGAACAATTATTGCAGATTAAAAATACCTAAATTAGGAGAAACAAGGTTGACTTGTAAATTTTAATGTAGAAATCTAGGCTTTAGGATGAATCTTATCCAAAGTGTGACAACTTTATTTACTTAAGAAACGTATGCCCTGAAAGGTGAAGTGTTTAATCAAAGTTGAACTGTAGCTGGGGCAAGAGTTCAATTCGCCTTTTCTTCTAACTCAGAGTTATTATCTGTTAGTACATTTTGCTTATATTCAGCAGGGTTTTTTTTGTTTGTTTGTTTGTTTTTTGTTTTTTGGTACCAGGGATGGAAACCCAGGGGTGCTTAACCACTGAACAACATCCCCAGCCCTTTGTATTTTTTATTTTGATACAGGATCTTGCTAAGGTGCTGAGGCTGGCTTTGAACTTGTGATCCTCCTGTCTCGGTCTCCTGAGTTGCTGGGATTACAGGCATGCACTGTCCTGCCCAGTTCTATATATAGTAGTTTTTATATTGAATTTCTATCAATACCTTTAGATTTAAGAATATAAAATATAAAACTTTTTCAGATATAAAACTTGATTGAATAGGAAAACTGATTTCTAAGTAGGTAATGAGAAAATCATCTTCTAACTCCAGGGGGAAAATATTACATCAGAATTAGTTTTTAATTCAAAGAATTATGAAAACTGCTATTACATAGAGTAGTTGGCTGAATGTTTAAAGTCAAGTAATATATTTACTGTATATGGTTGACTAGTGATAACCCTTAATAAATAAAATCATTTTTCAGTGACAATTTTTTCATTATTATTATTCCTTGGATATTCATTTCGGTTCTCTTTCCTTGTCCTTCTTGGACTCCAATTACATGTTGTGTTAGACCATTTGAAACTGTCCCATGGAACTCAGACATGCGGTTCTCTTAAGCCCCCACCCTCTTTCCCTTTGTTTCATTTTGAGTATTTGCTATTGTTGATGTGTCTTCAGGTTTACTAGTCCTTTTTTCTGCCATTAAGTCCATCTAATTAATTCTTCATTTCTGAAAATTTTTCCCTTCTACCTTTTTGTTTCTGTAGTTTACATTATAGTTGAAATTCCTCACATTTTTATATGTTACCCATCTTTTCTAATAGATCATTTAGTATCTTTATCATAATTGTTTAAAGGCTCCTTTTGAATAATTTCAACATTTGGACCATCTCTGGATCTGCTTATTTTGACTGTTTCTTTGACCTTGGGTCACATTTTCTAGCTTCTTTGTGTCATAATCTTCGATTGTTTGCTAGTCAGCTTACATAAAACAATAGTAGAGCCTGAAGTTTATTTATTATTAATATATGTCTTCAAAATGGCCTTTATTCTTTCAGGTGACTAAATTGAATAAGCCTGACTTAAAAGTAGGATGAGAGTCTGCGCATTTTTTTTTTTTTCCTTTTTTTCAGTACTGCTTTTTGCGTGCTAGACAAGTGCTTTACCAGTGAGTTACAGCCAATTTTATTTTAAGGGTCTTGCTGTGTTTCCCAAGTTTGGCCTCAAACTTTCAATCCTGCCATCTCAGCCTCCAGAGTACCTGGAATTGCAAGCTTGAACCACTGCACTGGCTTAAATCTGTGCTTTGTTGTAGCTTTAGTTTGATTCACTTCACTGCGTTCAAATACTTTGGGGTGAGGGATTCAATTCCCAGTATAGCAAAAACAAACAAGAAAAAAACCACTCTGTGGCAGAATTGTGATTTTCTTTTCAGCAGGATTTGGGATCTGAACCCTGACATGATTGCAAAGATCTCTGTTTTGCTGCCTAGCTGGCCAGCTTTTCAGATCCCTGATAAATTCTCTTTGTTTAGTTCTGCTTCCTGCCTGTCTTAGGAGTTCTCCCTTGCTGTCCTTACCCTAACCTCTGGAGGGCAGCTGTTTTACATTCTGTGAAGGCCTAGAATGCCATGGATATTTTTTCCTCAGCCCTCCTGTCTCATCTCAAGCCTTTGATAGCTGAAATTTTGTGCTATCAGACGAATTTCTCTCTGCCATTCCTCCTTTGGAAGATGACCGCCTTGGACGTCCATACTACAAAGGGGATCTCTTTCAGTTCTTGCCCTATCCCCAGCTTTCATTGTGCTACCTGTGTAACATTGTGAAAACCTGTGGGAGAGTTGGTGGGTGGATAGATTTGTTCCAGGCCTGGGGCTCCTTGTAATTCTTTATCCAGCACTTTAGAACACTTAGCTACCTCTACTACTCTTCAGAATTATAATTCATCATGCCAACCTATATGTGGCTGTTAAAAATTTTTTAAAAGTCTGGCTTGTTTTCTCTTATCCCTGTCTACAGTGCATGTCTTCTTTCTGCTGCTATCCTGGAGAGGAGAGTAATGGTGAGCTTTTCTCTTATGAAGGATATTACTTTCTGGAGTTTAATTCATTAGTTTTTTTAAATTTTGTTTTGTGTGTCCTCTGCCCTCTGATGTCTTAAAACTATTACTGTTTTAGCTTATTTAGCTTGTTCTTTGTTGTTGGGGTGAGAGTGAGAATCTCTTGCCAGGTTGTATATCCCAATAAAAGAATTCTGTTACACATTTATCACCTTTGTTTTGAATTAGTAAAGCATACAATGATGAAAAATTACAACTCTACCAAAGTTTAGATAGACATTTTTAGATAATTTAGTGTTTCCTTACTTTCATCACCACAGTCTTTTAAAGTATCTCTTCCTTTCCATCTATGCCTCTGATTGTATACTTTTCTCCTTTTTTCCAGTGCG
Source organism: Geosciurus inauris (assembly GCA_004024805.1). Taxonomy (NCBI): domain Eukaryota; kingdom Metazoa; phylum Chordata; class Mammalia; order Rodentia; family Sciuridae; genus Geosciurus; species Geosciurus inauris. Next base: position 57,761 of record PVHX01005744.1, read on the forward strand.
TAAGCTGGTATTTATCTTCTGTCTCTGTGCTTTTCAGTCTTTGTCTCTTGATTTCTTTCCCTTCAGCCTATCAGATGTTGAAGGCCTTTTCCATTTTAAATACTGTATACCATTGCCTTTTTACCTATTTGGCTTAGTTCTCTTTATTGTAAAAGAAGTGAAAGAATAATTTGTTCTTGTTATATGTAGTTCCTTATTTTTCCTTCAGTTTTCCACACTTCTCTAAAACTGTGCTCTTCAAAAACCACTAATGGGGAGGGGAAATGAGTAACTGCTAATGGGTAAAAGATTTCTTTTTGGGGAGATGAAAGTATTCTGAAATTTTGGGAGTAGTATGGTCACACAGTTCTATGACTATACTAAGAACAATTGAACTGTGTATTTTTAAAGGGTAAATTTTATAAGTGAATTATATCTCAATAAAGCAATTGCTTAAAAAAATCACTGAGAAACTCTTAGACTTAGTGTATTTTTTTCCTGTCCTCATTCTCTGTCACTTCTTTGAATTTCTGACAGTACTAATCATTTCCTTCTTAGAACATTTTATTCTGTTTCACTCTGACATCAGTCTTAAAACTTTTCTGTTACTTCCCTTCGACCTTCTTTTTCCTGCTTAAGTATTAGTGGCTCTCATGATCATCTTGTCAGTTTTTTCATTCTCTACATTCTTCCAGGGCAATCTCACTTGCTTGCATGACTTGAGGTCTTTAGATTGCTTAAAGATTTATCTCTAGCCAAATTACTGTTTGAACCCAAGGCCAATATCTTAATCCCCAGGCAGATGTGAACTGTATTTTTCACAAGTGCTTCAAAATGATAATTTGTTTTGGTCTGATTTTGATCTTTTTTTTTTTTTTTGGTACCAGGGATTAACTCAAGGGCACTCCACCGCTGAGCCACATCCCCAGCCTTGTTTTGTGTTTTATGTAGAGACAGGGTCTCACTGAGTTAGTGCCTCGCCATTGAGGCTGGCTTTGAACTCACAATTCTCCTGTCTCAGCCTCCCAAAGTGCTGGGATTACAAGTGTGAGCCACCGTGCCCGGCTCTGATTTTGATCTTTTAGAGAAAGAAATCGAAAACTTATTATTTGGCACTTTTAAGATGGCTTCCAAATACTTTAAATGAAAACAAATGCAAGAAGAGTGGGTTAAAAATTTACTTGCTGTTTCTCTTAGGGTAAAAATACTCATTTTGAATGTATTATTTAGTATATGATAGGTAATTTTTTATTTTTGGTAGTACTAGAGATTTAAACATGAACTACACCCAGAGCCCTTTTAAAAATCTATTTCGAAGCAGGGTCTAAGTTTCCTGAGTGCCTCAAACTTGGAATCTTCCTTCCTTAGCTTCCCAAGTTGCTGGGGTACAGGCATGTACCACTATCCTGTGCTAAGTATCTGATAGAGTATTAGAGCTCCACAGTGAAGATTTGCTTCCTTATCTGGTTGATATTTGATTAAATTTCATTTATTTGATTAACAAATACTTGAATGAAAGCTTTCAAAATTGCTCGAGGTCTAGGGTACTGAGGATGCAGCAGTGAATCAAACAAATAAATCTCAGCTTCACAAACTTCATAGTCCAGAGAGAAAGGATCAACAAGAAATACACAAGTAAGCTGGGCTCAGTAGCAAACACCTATAATCCCAGAGGCTTGGGAGGCTGAGGCAGGAGGAATCCAAGTTCAAATCCAGACTCCAGAGCTGGGGATATAGCTCAGTTGGTATAGTGCTTGGCTCAAATGCACAAGGTTCTGGGTTCAATCTCCAGCACCACCAAAAAAAAAAAAAGCCAGACTCTGCAACTTAGCAAGTCCCTGAGCAACTTAGTGATACCCTATCTCAAAATAAAAAGACTGGAGATGTGGCTCAGTGGTTAAGCACCCTTGGGTTCAATCACCAGTACTAAAATAAATATGTATATACGTGTGTGTGTAAATATATAATATGGGTGGTATTAAATGCTGAGGAACAAATACGTGCAATTTTTGTCTTAAACCTTTCAGATAAGGGATACTCAACTTGTAATTTAAGTCTTCATATTTGATTCTATTCTTTTTCATGCGATATTGTGCTGTCTAGGGTTCTACAGAATGTTGAAGTAGGGCTAGATGTGGTACCACACACCTGTAATCCCAGCTACTCAGGAGGCTGAGGCAGGAGGATCCGAAGCTCAAGGCCAGCCTCATCAATATAGAAAGGCCCTGTCTCAAGAAATAAAAAGGGCTGGGATATGAGAATGTTTCTTGTTTGTTTTCTGGTAGGGTTTATAAAAGGTTCTGATTCTTAACTCTTTACGTGAAGTTATCCGGCCTTTTGACTATGAATTCAGGTTTTTTTTGTTGTTGTTGTTTTTTTTTGTACCAAGGACAGAACATCATGGTGGAAGAGTGTGGCAGAGGGATGCAACTCACATGATGATCAGAAAGCAGAGAGAGAAACTCCACTTGCCAGATACAAATATATTCCCCAAGGCCATGCCCCGTGTCACCTCCTCCAGCCACACCCCATCTGCCTTCAGCCACCACTCAGTTCATCCCAGCTGGTGAATAATTTACTGATTGGATTAAGGCTCTGACAACCCATTTGTTTTCCCTGTGGACCTCTTCCATTGTCGCCTATGTGAGCTTTTGGGGCAACACCTCACATCCAGACCATAATACCTAGCTTTCATTTAAAGTTTAAAACATTACTCTTTTTAATGTACCTAACACATTTTGGTACAATGAATATTTTTCCCTGTTTCCTGTGTGTTTATTATCAGTTTGGTATATAGTTAGGTTTGGTGTAGCTTAATTGTTTTTGTTTGAACGTGAGGATAATAAGCATCTTTACTTTTTTGTGAACTGTTTATTCAAGCTGTTGTTTTTCTGTAGAATTGTTGATTTTTTTTTTAATTTAATGGCTCTTTGTTATGTTTTAGGAACATAACAAAGTTATGTTGTTAGTTCTTTCTCTGTAATATGAATAGCAAATGTTTTTTCTTAGTTTTTTGGTTTTAATTGACATATCTATGGCTAAATTACTTTAATTTCACTTTTTATCACCTAAAACAATGCCTGGTGCATGGTATACATCCAGTGACTATTTGTTGAAGATGTGAATACATTCTGTGATTTTTTTTTTTGTCATACAAAAGTTATTTGTTAAAATGTTTATCACATGTATGGCACTGAGTTCGATTCTCAGCACCACATAAAAATAAATAAATAAAATAAAAGTCCATCAACAACTAAAAAAAAAGAATAAAAAGGTTCTGATTATTACCTCTTTATGTGAAGTCATCTGGCCTTTTGACTATGAGTTCAGGTTTTTTTGGAGGTTTTTTTTTTTTTTTTTGGTACCAAGGATTGGACCCACAGGTGCTCAACCACTGGGCCACATCCCCAACACTTTTTTAAAAATTGTTTTTTATTTTGAGACAGGATCTCACTAGGTTGCCTACACCCTTGCTAAGTTGCTGAGGCTGGCTTAGTGGTAGAACACTTTCCTGGGTTCAGTCCCCCATATTACACACAAAAAGTAAATAGATAAAAATACAAAAGCAATGAAGGGGACTGGGGATGTAGTTTAGTAGTAGAACACTTTGTTAGTGTGCAAGAAGACCTGGATTTGGTCCTCACAACTGAAACCAAACAAACAAAAAATCCCAGAATGGTAGGCCTTATTTAAAGGCTGCAGATTATTCAGGGGACTTAAATAAGAAGAAATTTTTGTTCTCAAAAACAACAACAAAACGTTCATTTGAAATGTCCCCCTTTGTCATTCATCACCAATTATGGTAAGCATTGAGAAGACTTAAATAACAAATTGGCATTGTACTTGTAGAAGGTGAATTACAGTTAGGTATCTTCATCTCTTTGTAAAATACTATTTTGTTTTAATCCATGATTATATGAAAAATAGGCAGTGTTGGGCTGGGGTCTGACTTGGGCACTTATTTAATATTTGTGAAGCACTGGTTCAATCCTGAAAAACTGAGGGGTGGGGGGAAATGGGGAGAAAAGAGTAAGAAAATATTGTATTCAAGAACAGATGATTACATTTCACTCATTGTTCATGCCATATATTCATATTCTTATGCCATCTGAAATGCTTTTCTTAATACTGTCCAACAGTCTGCATTCCCTTGTGTTAAAACATATATTCAGTAATTTAAGTTTGTCCTTTCTTCCTTAGTACTAGAGATCAAACCCTAGGCCTCATGTATACTAGGCAAGCACTCTACAAATGAGCTATATTCCCACCCTTTTTTATTTTCAGGCAGGGTCTTATTAAGTTGCTCAGGCTGGCCTTGAACTTGAGATGCTTCTGCCACAGTCACTCCATTAACTGGGATTACAGGCATATGCCACCACATCTGACTTAGTTCCATATTTATTAAGCAAAATGCCTGTGTGTGTGTGGTGCTGGGGATTGAACTCGACTTTGCGCATGCTAGACAAGTACTCTGTGACAGCTGTATCCCAACCCTTCTTTAAAATTTTATTGAGGTTTTTCTAAGTTGCTGTGGCTGTCCTCAAATTTGTGATCCTCGTGCCTCAGACTCCTGTGTAGCTGGGATTGCAGGATACACCACCATGCCTGGCTCAAAATACTTTTTATTTTTTTGGCACTGGGGATTGAACTCAAGGGTACCCGACCACTGAGTCACATCCCCAGCCCTATTTTGTGTTTTATGTAGAGACAGGGTCTCACTGAGTTGCTTAGCACCTCGCTGTTGCTGAGGCTGGCTTTGAACTCGGAATTCTCCTGTCTCAGCCTCCCTAAGTGCTGGAATTACAGGCTTGCGCCATCGCACTGGGCTCCTATTTTGTGTTTTATGTAGAGACAGGGTCTCACTGAGTTGCTTAGTGCCTTGCTGTTGCTGAGGCTGGCTTTGAATTCGTGATTCTCCTGTCTCAGCCTCCCAAAATGCTAGGATTACAGGGGTGTGCCACTGCGCCCAGCTTCAAAATGCTTTTAAATGTGGAGAATTACGCAAATGAACAAGGAGGTCTTTGCACTTAAGCTTATTTTAACCTATTGAATAGACATACAAGTTTACAGATTGTTAATCAGAACTTTCTGGGTTATCATAGCAGAAACTCATTTGAAACCATCTTAAACAAACAAAACAATCTATTGGCTTACACAATGAAAAGTTTGTCCTAGGGCATGGTTAGATCCAAATGCTTAATATAATATTATCCAGAATTCATCTTATTTTGTTTTATTTAGTTCTGCTTTCTTCTGGCTTGGATTCATTCTTAGACATCTCCTCAAGTAGTGACAAAGGTGGCCACAACAGTGCCGAGTTTACATTCCATCAGTTTAGTAATCTCAAACAAAAAGTTTCCTTTCCAAATAGTTTCAGCAGAAGTCCTGGTGTTAATACTGATGAGCCAGATTTGGATCCTCCAAAACATTTGAAGGTGTGAGAATGTGGGGGTTAAGAATGGTTCATTCCTAGCCGGGTGCGGTGGTGCAAGCCTGTAATCCCTGCACTTAGGGAGGCTGAGACAGGAGAATTGTGAGTTCAAAGCCAACCTCAGCAATGGTGAGGCGCTAAGCAACTCAGTGAGACCCTGTCTACATAAAACACAAAATAGGGCTGGGAATGTGGCTCAGTGGTCAAGTGCCCCTGAGTTCAATCTCCAGTACAAAAAAAAAAATGGAATGGTCCATTCCTGGGCTGGGGTTGTAGCTCAGTGGTAAAAGTGCTTGCCTGGCATGTGTAAAGCACTGGGTTCTATCCTTAGCACTGCATACATACATACATACATAAATGTATTGTGTCCATCTACAACTAAATATATATATATATATATTGAAAAAAAGAGAATGATCTATTCCTGTTTTAATTACATTGGATAAAAGGGAGATAAACAATCTCTGAAAATGAAGCTAGAAGTCCTATTCCCAGAAGCAAGGATGCCAAGTAGGCAAAACCAACAAAAAGGGTTTTCCAATATATCTACCTTGGATACCTAGAAAGCAAGAATGCCTCTGTTTATATCACATGTTTTTTTCTGCAGGTAGAGTGTGGGCTTAGCACTTTCAGGGGCCTGAGTTCCATCTGCAAAACTGCAAAAAATAAAGACAAAATTGATAAACATTTTTGGGTTGAGCTAAACAGATACATTTTGATAAGAGTGCTTAGGAAAAGCTTCAGAGAGGAGGTAGTATTTTAATTGGGCCCTAGAAGGAAAGTAGAGTTTTCAAGGCAAAATGTATAAAGAAAGAAATCAGTCATTTGAGAAGTTTCTAGGTCAATCATTTGAGAAATTTGGCAGTGAAAGAAGAAAATTAAAATGAAAGCCACTAGAGTCTTAATGAGAATGTTAAGATTTCCCTGTCCCTTCCCAATATGGAGGACACTTAAACATTTTTATGGCAGAGGACCAGAAGGAAGTAAAGGAGAAATTAACAGTGCAAAAGAGACAACCACTGATAAAGAAGTATAGGGGAATTCAGTGAGGTTACTAAGGATGTAAGTGGAGAAGGTAGCCTTAGAAAGGAAAACTATTTGTTCTAGAGAAGGAAAGTGGTAGTGGTGGCAACAGTAGTGGAAGTTAAGACAGAAATGCATTGTTAGTTAAGTGGCTTCAGTTTTATTAATTAAAATGAATGAGGGCCTGGATCGTGGTTTAGTGGTAGAGCACTTGCCTGAAACACTTAAGTCCTGAGTTCTATTCCTAGCACTTCAGAAAAAAAATAAAATAAAAACTGAATGAATAAGAAAAGGTTTATCAGTTACTGCTTTGTAACAGACCATTCCAAAATGATTGTGTGGATTAGCTATCAGGACTGAGCATATCTGGATGTTTCTTCTGCTGGGCTTGCTTTGGGTCAGTCATGAGGCTGATGTCATCTGGAGTGTGGATGGTTGGTCTACGATGGTGACTTTATCATGTTAGTGGTTGTTGCTGGTTGTTAGCCGAGCTTCCTTTTCTCTCCTACTTCTCTTTCATTCTCAGTGAGCATTAATTCAGATGGCAATAGTTGCAGTTCAAGAGAGGAAGAACTCAGTAGGGTCTCTTGTGACCCAGTCTTAAAACTCTGACTATTAATTTTCCCACATTTTATTGGTCAAAGCAAGTCACAAAACCTGTTCAGATCAAAAGAATGGAGAAATAGACATCTATACTGGTGGGACAAGAAAATCATGTTGCAAAAGAATGTGTATTTAAGTGAGGTGAATTTGTGCCCATTTTCCCCCATTGAACATTTTATTGTGAACATTTTCAGTCACAGCAGCTGAGTTGAAAGAATTGTAAAGCAGAATACCCATATATCTAACATGTGTTCTATTAACATTTTCCTGTACTTGCCTTATCACATATTTATCTGTTGTCCCTCTATCCATCAATTCATATTTTTATGCACTTAAAAGTAAGTTATACGGGCTGGGATTGTAGCTTGGTGGCAGAGCGCTTGCCTAGCATGTATGAGGCACTGGGTTCGATCCTCAGCACCACATAAAAGTAAGTAAGTAAAATAAAGATATTGTGTCCATCTACAACTAAAAAAATATTTTTAAAAAAGTAAGTTACACGTATCAGTACTTTGTATAGTATTAACAAGAGTTCAATGTTTGTTTATTGTTTGGGTTTGTTGTTGTTTTGGTACTGGGGTTTGAACCCAAGGATGCTTTACCACCCATCTACATCTCCAGCCCTTTTTTGCAGGGAAGACAACCAGGAATTGAACTCAAGGGCACTCAACCACTAAGCCACATCTCCAGCCCTATTTTGTATTTTATTTAGAGACAGGGTCTCACTGAGTTGCTTAGTGCCTCACCATTGCTGAGGCTGGCTTTGAACTCTCAATCCTCCAGCCTCACCCTCCTCAGCCGCTGGGATTACAGGCATGTGCCACTGCGCCTTGCTCCCAGCCCTTTTTATTTTTAATTTGAGGTAGAGTTTTGCTAAAGCGCTTATGGCTTCCTGAGTTGCTGGGATTATAGGAGTCTGCCTCTGTGCCCAGCCTTTGTATTTCCTTTTCTCTTGACATAAAATTTACATATAATGAAGCATACAAATTTCAAGTACTCATCATGACTATGTTTTGCAGTCTGCTGCAGAAGGGAAAAAATCGGAATAGCTTTTCAGTGAATGTATGAAAGAATTGCACATAGTCCAAGGACATTACAAGGATATTCTTTAAATACCTCTTTGTTTATGTCCTCATTACTAACATTTTTTAAAATACTTCTTTTAGTTATAGATGGACACAATACTTTATTTTATTTATTTATTTTATATGTGCTGAGGATCGAACCCAGTGCCTCACACATGGTAGGCAAGCACTCTACCACTGATTTACAATCCCAGCCCATCAGCAACATTTTTTTTTTCTGTTTGTTATTACCTCAACACCTAGGATTTTCATTTGTACTATATTAATTTGAACTTAATTTGGGTTTTCCCCTGTTTCCTTTTATCAGATTCTTGAACATGTATTATAGAAAAACACTAATATTTGCTAGGAGGGAAAAACATAGGACATAAACAGAGGCTTTCTTGCTTTTTAGGTATCCAAAGTATATTGCAAACTAGATTAGATTAAGAATAAATAGCATTTATTTAGTGCTTATTCTCAGGATCAATACAGCCATTTTAGTATCATTTTATTTAATTTATATAATTTTTTTATTCCAGTACTGGGGATTGAACACATGTTAGGCAAGTACTCTACCACTGAGCTCCATCCTCCAGCCCTTGTTATGTTTTATTTTGAGATAGAGTCTCACTAAGTTGCTAAGGCTGGCTTTAAAGTTGTCATCCTCCTGTCTCCGCCTCTTGAGTTGCTCAGAGTACAGGTGTGCGCCACCATGCCCGGTCAGTCAATAGTTAACTTAATTGATCATATTGCTTCACAGAGTAATTTTTGCCTGAATTAAGTATTTGTTTCAAACAGAAAAATATAGATTTTTATTAACTGATTTATGAGAAGACTTAGAAATAAACTAATATCCAGTCTTTTCATAAATAAAAATACTTAGGGATTATTTATTTATTTATTGGTACAGGGAATTGAACCCAGGGGTTCTTAACCATTGAGCCACAGCCTCAGCTCTTATTTTTTATTTTGAGACAGTGTCTCACTAATTTATGGCTTCACTAAGTTGCTGAGGCTGGCCCCAAACTTGAGATCCTTCTGCCTCAGCCTCCCAAATCACTGGGATTATAGGTGTGCGTCACCATGCCCGATTTGAGGATTTTTTTTTTTTTTTTTTGTGGTACTAGGGATTAAACTCAGGGTCTTATGCATGCGAGGCAAGCACTTTACCAACTGAGCTATATCCCCAGCCCTGACTTAAGGATTTTTAAAGGAGAAATTTTGGTATTATAACTTGACTTAACTACAGATAATCAGAAAAAAAGTGTGATTAAATCTATGTGACAAATTTAGTCACAATATAACCTTTGAGTAGAATCTTACAAGTTCTTTTTTTTTTTTTTAAACATTTAGTTTTTTAGTTGTAGGTGGACAGAATATCTTTATTTTTTTGTGGTGCTGAGGATCGAACCCAGTGCCTCACACATGCCAGGCGAGCACTCTACCACTGCGCCATAACCCCAGCCCCTCTTACAGGTTCTTGTAGCCTTAACACTTTTTTTTTTTTTGGTACCGGAGATTGAACTCACGGGTACTCAACCACTGAGCCACATCCCCAGCCCTATTTTGTGTTTTATTTAGAGACAGGGTCTCACTCAGTTGCTTAGCGCCTTGCTTAGCCTTAACACTTTTATTATTTGAAGCTATGTTATATTGTGCATTTTTAGTAAGTGTAGAATAGTGTCAACTCTTAATCAGTTTTTTTCCACATATTTTGGTTAAATAATCGTTCCTTATCTTACTAACTAGGTATGTAATTGGCTTTTGAGCAATTTCATAGCAAAAGAATCACAAATAGCAAAAGGATTGCACCCATTTTAGACTTGTTATTTGCATAACAGTAAACCCTGTCTGAACTCTTGAAAATACATGACTAGCACTTAAGTCATTCCATGACAAGAATTCTGCCAAAAGTGTCACTGGTTAATGGCAGTCACTGTGACAGCTGAAATGAAAGCTTTTTAAGTTCATTTATTGTGCCAGCTTTCCTGTTAGGTCAGCAAAGGGAATAAAGTCATGTGTATCTAAATATCTTACTTACCCAGTAGTGTAACAGGTATGAAGGATTCTTTTATCCAGATTTCACCCAGTTGTTCATTTTATTTTATTTACTTGGTAGTGTATTTTTGTAAGTGGCTTCAAATTTTAAAGGGATAGGTTTCAAACAAAATAAAATTTATTTGTGTTTAGAAAATCTAATTGAGTATTATTTATTTTTATGTGTAGGTCTTGCTATTTTGGAAGCTACAAGAAAAAAGTAGATTAGGAGAAGGTTTGGTCTTTTTAGTGGACATGGCTCAGATATCCAGCAACAATGGATTTAAACAGTGTTCTTCACCGCTGGAAGCAACAAGAACAAAAGATGTGGACAAGCAAGAAGCGTTGCAGATGGAAGCAGAAGCTTTAGCAAAACTGCAAAAGGACAGACAAACTGACAAGCAGAGAGACTTTGAGTTGTCAAGCAGTACCAGACAAAAAGCGCAAGTTTTTAATAAACAGGATTATGATCTCATGGTGTTTCCTGAATCAGAGTCCCAAAAAAGAGCAGTTGATATTGATGTAGAAAAGCTCACCCAAGCTGAACTTGAAAAACTACTGTTGGATGACAATTTTGAAAGTAGAACACCTGTCTTGCCAGTTACTCCTGTTCTGAGCCCTTCATTTTCAGCACAGCTCTATCTTAGACCTACTGTTCAGAGAGGACAGTGGCCCCCTGGATTATCTGGGCCTTCCACTTATACTTTACCCTCTATTTATCCTTCAACTTACAGTAAACAGGCCGCATTCCAGAATGGCTTCAACCCAAGAATGCCTACTTTTCCATCTTCAGAACCTATATATTTAAGGTTTCCGGGACAGTCTCCGTATTTTCCATATCCTTTGACACCTGCCACACCCTTTCATCCACAGGCAACTTTACCAATCTATCGTCCAGCAGTCAGTCCTGACATGGCGAAACTATTTGACAAAATAGCTAGTACATCAGAATTTTTAAAAAATGGAAAAGCAAGGACGGATTTGGAGATAACAAATTCAAAAACTACAGTCAGCAATCTACAGGTATCTCCAAAGTCTGAGGACATCAGTAAATTTGACTGGTTAGACCTGGATCCTCTAAGTAAGCCAAAGGTGGACAATGTGGAAGTAGTAGACCATGAAGAAGAGAGAAGTGTTCCAAGTTTGCTAGCAAAGGATCCTTGGGATGCTGTTCTTCTTGAAGAACGATCGCCAGCAAGTTGTCACCTTGAAAGAAAGGTGAATGGAAATTCCCTTTCTGGGGCAACTGTAACAAGAAGCCAGTCTTTAAATATTCGAACAACTCAACTTACAAAAGTCCAGGGCCAAATATCTCAGGTATAGTTTTTTCTTACTAACTTCTCAAATTTAGCAGTGAAACATAGAGTTCATGTTAGTGTGCATAATTTATTGGGAAATAGAAGTATTTTTCATTTTGAATTTTGTTTTTATTTGCTTCCAAGGATTCTTTTCTTTTTCTTTTTCTTCTTATTTTTTGGTACCAGGGATTGAACTTAGGGGTGCTCGACCACTGAGCCACATCCCCAGCCCTATTTTGTGTTTTACTTAGAGACAGGGTCTCACTGAGTTGCTTAGCACCTCACCGTTTCTGAGGCTGGCTTTGAACTCACGGTTCTCCTGTCTTAGCCTTCCAAAGTGCTGGGATTACAGACATGCGCCACCGCGCCCAGCGGATTTTTTTAATTCTTTAGTTGTTTAGTAAAGAATTAAATGTGATGTGAAGAGGTCAATTGCAAAATTCCTTGCTTTTAATATTGTCTTTTCTAAGATTATTAATAAAAACCTAATCAAGATCTGACTCACCAAGAGGCATTTAAGGTCTTTTTGGTCTCTGTTTCCTCATATATGATTCCTTCTTTCTCCCTTTTCTCTCCCCCGCCCTTCTCTCTGTCTCTCTCAGTATTGAGGATTGAGCCCAGGGACACTCTACCACTGAGCTACATCCCCTGCCCTTTTTATTCATTCATTTATTTATTTATTTTTGAGATGATAGCTCAAAATAATATGTGGGTCCTGGGAATGTTTAAATCTCATTCTTACTTTATAAGTCTTATTCTCATCACTTTAGTATGAATCATATCACTTGCCTAATTAAATCAGCACCTTACCTAATGTTTTGGTTTGGGGAGTCAACAAACATCTAGGGAAGAAAGAACAAATTTTGTGTTGTTTGTCTACTCTTGAGATTGTCAGTTATTTACAGTTGTTTGGGAAGGGCAGATGCTAGAACTTGGAGACACTTGGGTTCTGGAAAATTGCAGCCTTGATATCAAGGAAAAGGAAGACTTTGATGGTGTAGGGAGCTGAGAACAGGCTCAACCTTCCCATTCATAGAAGACAGGACCCCCCCCCCATTATCCAGACAATCCAAAATGAGCATCCAGGTCATTTTGAAACAATCCTGCTCCTTATATCTCACTTCTATATGTATGCATTCACAATTCCACAATGTGTACATTATAGCCACAATAGATAGATTAGCTTAAAGGTAATAGAAATGTTTCTAAATGGCTTTAGTTTATTTCACTGTCTATATATTTTAATTTTTAACCTTAAAATGTCATTTACCTACTAAAAGAAACAAATTATCCCAGGTAAACAGAGATTACTATTCCAGATGTACCCCAATTGTCCTCTCCTTTTTTATTAAATTTTAACTGATTCATAAAAACTAAGCATCAAGCCGGGCGCGGTGGCGCAAGCCTGTAATCCCAGCACTTAGGGAGGCTGAGACAGGAGAATCACGAGTTCAAAGCCAGCCTCAGCAACAGCGAGGTGCTAAAGCAACTCAGTGAGACCCTGTCTCTACGTAAAACACAAAATAGGGCTGGGGATGTGGCTCAGCGGTCAAGTGCTCCGAGTTCAATCTCCAGTACCAAAAAAAAAAAAAACAAAAAAACTAAGCATCATATTTTTATGGGATGCCATATGATGTTTGATGCATATATACATTGTGTAATGTTTCAATCAGATTAAACATCTTTATCTGCTCATTTATCATTCAAAATGCTTTTTTTTAGTTTTTTGAAATATACAGATTATTGTTACCTATATTCACACCAATATGAAATAGAACACCAGAACTTACTCCTTTCTATAGCTTAGTATTCATTTATTAGTCTCTCCATTCTTTCTCCCCCTTGGTTAAGATACAGTTATCATTTTAATGAGGTTTCTGAGTAGGCAGGTAAGTTACTGTTCAAAGATTTAGGACTGGGACATTGATCCAAAAACATACATGCTTTTTATATGTTGTACATGTTCAAACTGAACTGCCCCCTGCTTTTTTTTCAATAGTTACTGAGACTGTAGAAAATTCACAAGAATCCTATGAAGGCGGAGTAGTCCATCCCGATTTTATAGTTGAGGAAACTGAGATGTAAAGAAGTTAAGGAATTATTGTTAATATTTTGGTGTAATACTGATAATACAGTTAGTTAAATGAGCTCTTATATTTTAGAGATGTATATTTTGAAGAACTCACAAAGGTAATAATATTACTTGTAGCTTTAATAAATTGGAATGAGATGTTGATATTTAGGTTGGGTTTATAGATGAAACAAGATTGGCCATGTGTTAATAATTGTTGAAGCTGATGATAGGTACATGGATGTTTATCATATTAACCTACTTTTGTGTGTGTTTGAGACTTTTCATTATAATAAATTAGAGGTCAAGAAAAGGGAAACAGAACTATTTGTAAAAAGCAAAAGTCTGGTGGTATTCATGTCATTTTGGAAATAATAAGTTCCTTGTTACAGGAGATATTCAAAGAGTCAACTTCTTCTTCTTTTTAAAATATTTTTTAGTTATACATGGACACGGTGTCTTTATTTTGTTTACTTATTTTTATGTAGTGCTGAGGATTGAATCCAGTGCCTCATGCATGCCAGGCAAGCGCTCTACCACTGAGCCACAATCCCAGCCCCAAGAGTCAACTTGTTAAACTTAGTTATAGGACACAGTGTCCTGCAAAGTTTAGGCCTACTTACTTCTGATCCTTGTAGGATTCTTGTGGGGGTTGGGAGAGAGAGTGGAAAGATATCTGTTTTTAAAAAACTTTCCCTAAGGGCTGGGACTGTAGCTCAGTGGTAGAGCGCTTGCCTAGCATGCATGAGGCACTGGGTTCGATCCTCGGCACCACATATAAATAATAAATGAATAAAATAAAGATCCATCAACAACTAAAAAAATATTTAAAAAAACAAACTTTCCCTAAGTGATTCTGATGCAACCAATCTGCTCCCTTGGTCTGGCATTTGGGACCTCTTGACAAGATGACTTAAGTTAAGTCATCATATGCCTCAGGAGCCTATGAATTTGGGAATATGACAGGACTAATAACAAAGTATAAAAATAGAGTACCCTGGGAATAGTTTCATTTTAGCCCCAGGCTCCTAGCATAGATTGCTAATGCTTTTATTGTGAAACTCAACTTCCTTTCCCTTCTGACCTCTTGAATTCAGACTAGTCACTTCCAGTTCAACACATATGTTCTCCACCCTTTCCTTTGGTGGGGGCAAGAGTGTGACACCCACGTACATTTCCCTGCATATGTTTTTTCTTGTTCGTTTTTAATATTTGTCATAATGCCATCTTTATATTTTCCTTATTTGGGTGCCTTCAGGAAGTATTTTACATGAATAATGAAGGTAGGTAGTTTCCCAAAGATAAGATGTTCTCCAACAGGATCACATGGTTGTCACAGAAGACTGCTAGTTGCTCAAAGTCTAGAAATTTTATTAACTAGGCTTCTGTGCAGGATCAGTCTTAGCAGGAACATGTTCTCAGATTTTAAGTATGGGGAAAGGATTGAAGTGGTAAGCAAAGGGGTTTTGAGAGAAATGAGTCAAAGCCAAGTAGGCAGAAATAACATGACTTGGTCAGCTGATTAGTCAGAAATCAGAGCAAGATTACTGCGGTGTGGTACATCAACAGCTATACTAATAGCACACTATCTGAATTGAAGTAGTTTGTGCTACCTGCCCAGTCTTAAAAGAGTCTATCTGCTGCATGGTTGAGGTATTAAACAGTTGTTATCATTCTATTACACTCAGTTCTATTAAAACCCTGTGCAATAATTATATTTGAGCACTACATTCTAAGAGGGGTCATCAATGTGTTTCAATAAGAGAAGACTACAGTATTCAGGATCTAGAAGTTATGCAGACCTTTTGCCTAAAGAAGTATTAATTGAATAAAAGTCACTTTCTGGATCTGAGTATCTTTATGAAATAATAGTTGATGAGACCAGATGATTTCTGAGGTCCTTTTTGGGAATAATAGTTAAATTTTGGGAAGTTGCCATGTAAAAGAGGAGTGAATTTTCGTTTTGTTTTGTTTTGTTCTGTATTTTGGACATAGGTTTTCAAATCAATTCAGGGAACAGAATACCTGAACGTCACTATGTTCTTGTAAAACAGTGAAATACAGCGATACTAAAATTTTCAATATATTAAGTATATTTGTGCTCCATTAGATAACAGTTTGTGCCGTATATATTTTGGGGGCAGTAGGAGTCTGGTACTAAGGATTGAGCCTGTGGGCACTCTACCACTGAGCTATATACCCAGCCCTTTTCATTTTGAAACAGGGGCTCACTAAGTTGCTGAGTCTGGCCTTGAACTTGCCATCCTCCTGTCTCAGCCTCCAGAGCTGCTGGGATTATAGACTGTGTCACTGCATCTGGCTTGTGCAAGATTTTAATCAAGAAAAGTGGTACCAGATGCTGAAAGTTAAAATACATTGTAAAGCTTAAAAATAAAGCAAATCCTATTTGTTTATATTGTATCTCCCCGTGAGTTAAAAGCAAGCACTAAACTGTCAGTTTAGTGCTTGCTTTTAAAATTCAGTGTCCTGAAAAAAGTAGAACAAGGACTAATGGAGAAGAAAATTCAAGGAAGCAGGTTTGATGGTTAAATATCTACAAAGCAACTTATGAACATCCATTTCATAGAGATTGCTCTCAAGTTGTAAACACAAATATTACAGGCAATCAGAAGTTTGGTATGCACCTGTTACAAATGCTACAGAAAGGATTTTTATATTAAAGAGAAGTTCTAAGCCTTTTTATTAATAAGATTTCATTTCATTTGTGTTTAAGAAGAAAAGTTTGGTTTGCTGTAGACCAAAAGAGAGAGGTAATGGAACATTAATAATAGTCTGATTCAGGAAGTCTGTGGCAGAATTCATTAGCGTGGAACTTTTCGATTTTTCACAGATCATTTATCCCTGTCTATGTACAAATTTTTCCCTGAACTTCATAACATTTTTGTTGGGAAGTAATATTGCAATGCCTTTTTTTAAAAAAACAATTTTTTGTTGATGGATCTTTATTTTATTCATTTATTATTTATATGTGGTGCTCAGGATCAAACCCAGTGCCTCACACATGCTAGGCAAGCGCTCTACCATGAGCTACAGCCCTAGCCCCAGCAATGCCTATTTTTTATTATTATTGTATGTACTTAAATGTTCGTTTCCTGTCAGAAATTTGCTTTGTGGTAAAAATTCAAAAGGGTGTTTTTCTTCTTACTCAGCAAGCTTACTTCCTGTTTCCTTCTAGTGTCTTTTGTTTTGTTAATAATAATCTAAATACTTTAGTTCAAATATTTTGTGACCAGCACAAGAAGGAACAATACTTAAAACTGTCTTCTGGCAATTTAAGTTTAAATTAAACTTTCAGTTAATAGCAATGCATTTAGCTACTTTGATCAGATTTCAAAGATTTTAGTAATGGATCAAGTTATTTTCATAAAAGTGCTTTTGCAAAGTTCTATGGATTTTGGCTCTTTCTAAAAGTTAATTGTATTAACAGTATAAGCATTTATATCCCCATTGGCAGAATGTGTATCATTAATTTTAAAGAGGAAGGAAAGTTAAAATATGATTTTTGTTGTCTAACTTAGTATATTTGAATAATTCATTTAAGTCTCTGGAAGATTTTTAAAACTCTAGATAAGGAGGTAACCAACTTTGTTCTAAATAACAATTGATATACTTAATGTTTGTGGTACATTTATTGAAAAACTTGGTGCTTTGTTCCATCTAATTTCTGAGTGACATGACACAAACCTTAAAACTCTTACAGGCATTAAGTGTTCTTAGACAGTACTCTTGTAACTGCTTTTTTATCACAGAATGTACTGATCAGTTTTTTGTGATTTTAAACCTTTATGACTTTGCTTAAATTCCCAAACCCACCTCTACCACCTACCACCTCATCTGTATAGATGATATATGTATGTGTGCACACACACGCACACACACTCTTGCTTATGTCTTTATTTTAACTCAAGTTATATTAACTCATCCACTTCAGATTTCCCTTTTTTTCTGGTTTGGAGGGAAGAGATTCTTTCCCTTTTTTAAAACTTAATCCTTTTACCTTTTCTTACTGCATTTGTTCTGTTTTCTCCAAAGTCATTTCTCTTTAAGGAGAAATTTGTACTCACTGCCTTTCCAGTTTCTTGCTATCCTCTTGGCCCCATCATGTTAGAGAAACTTCTTTCTGGAAACATTAATGCTAATTTCCAATTCATTGACTTCATCTACTTCCTAGTTAAAAATATGCTTCCTAGTTTTCCTACTGTGATTATTTGACTCATTTTCCTTTATCTAGCCTTCTAATGTAGGTATTCCCCCAAAAGTTTTGTGTTGGTTATCTTTAAAAACAGATATATTGTTCTCCCATGGTCAGTACTTTCCTTTTGAAACCCTAAAGTACTTAGATTAAAAGCTACTGATCTAGACGCTTACTTAGAGTGAGATGATCTCTTGGCTCTCTATGGTTAATATGCTGTGATGGTTAATTTTATGTGTCAACTTGAATAGATCATGGAAATTTAGCCAGACATTGTTCTAGGGATATCTATGAAGGTGTTTCTGGATGAGATTAATTTTTGAATTGGTATACTGGGTAGGACAGATCGCCAGTCTAATGTAGGTGAGCCCTATCCTTTTGAGGACCCAAAGAGTAATTTAGAACTCTTCCCATCTGACCACCTTCAAGCTGGGACGTTGTTTTTTTGTTTGTTTTGTTTCTGCCTTTAGACTCAAAATTGCACCTGTGTCTCCTGTGTCTCTAGTTGGTTAACTACAGATCTTGAAGCTTGTAAGTTCCATAATGGTATGAGTTAATTCCTTACAATCTTATAATCAAACTAAATCTCTCTCTCTTAAAGATCCCAGTTGTATGCCTATCAGGTACTGTCCCCCAACATTATAAAGAAACTGTCCCCTGTTGATGGAACTTAGTCCCAAGTCCCATTTGACTGAGTTGTTGTTCTTGTAGTGTTCCTGATAAATGCTGGCAGCAATTAGCTGAGAGAAATTTTCCTGCAGAACATTATAGAAACCCCAAATTCGTGTTTCTAGCTCTGGAAAGAATTTCTGGAATAAAATGTTGCTGGAATAGAACATTTTTAGATTATGACCTATATGGATTTCCAGACACAATATATTTACTAGAAAATTCAGTATCTTACAAACTCCTTCATTCTTTGTTCCATGTATTGACTAATAGCATTAGAAATATTTTTTTTTTTTTTTGGTACTGGGAATTGAACTCAGGGGCACTCGACCACTGAGCCACATCCCCAGCCCTATTTTGTGTTTTTTTTTATGTAGAGACAGGGTCTCACTGAGTTGCTTAGTGCCTCGCCATTGCTGAGGCTGGCTTTGAACTCGCGATTCTCCTGTCTCAGCCTCCCTAAGTGCTGGGATTACAAGTGTGAGCCACCGCACCCGGCTATTAGAAATATTTTTTAAAATATTTTTTTAGTTATACATGGACACAGTGTCTTTATTTCGTTTTGTTTATTTTTATGTGGTGCTGAGGATTGAACCTAGTGCCTCACACGTGCGAGGCAAGCGCTCTGCCATTGAGCCACAACTTCAGCCCAGAAATATTTTATTGATTATGTCTCTTTAATTCCTTGACACATTTGAGGGAATGTAGAGTATTGCAAATATTAATCATTTGCAGACCTCATGTTTTAGTCTAATTTGTTGCTGCTATGAGTAAAAGACCTGACTAGAACAATTGTAGAGGAGGGAAAGTCTGTTAGGGGCCTCAGAGTTTCAAAGGTCGCAGTCCAGAGACAGCCATTCCTCAGGGCTTAAGGTGAGTCAGAACATCATGGTGAAACAGTGTGGCAGAGGGAAGTGGCTCACATGATGATCAGACAGCAGAGAAAGAGACTCCACTTGCCAGATACAAAATATATACCCCAACCAGGCATGGTGGTGTATACCTGTAATCCCAGAGACTCAGGAGGCTGAGAAAGGAGGATTGCAAGTTCAAGGTCAACCTCAGCAACAAAGCCAACAACCCAGCCCTGAGCAACTTAGCGAGACCCTATCTCTAAATAAAATATTTTTAAAAAGGGCTGAGAATGTGGCTCAGTGGTTAAGCACCCCTTTGTTCAACCCCTGGTACCAAAAAACAAAACAAAACAAAATGTGTACACACACACACACATACACATTCATACATACATATACCCCAAAGGCACACCCCGAGGGACCCACCTCCTCCAACCACACTCTACCCACCTTCAGCACCACTCAGTTAATCCCATCAGATTAATTCACTAATTGGGTTAGGATTCTTACAGCCCAATCATTTCTCCTCTAAACCTTGCATTGTCTTACACATGAGCTTTTGGGAGACACCTCACATCCAAACCATAACACCTCATCTTTAAACATCTGGAGCTGGAGGGAGAGGACAAGATGTATGTATAAATGCAGTACAAAATAGAAAGCTTTGAGTGCCACATAAGAAAAGTCTTCTGGATTAATGGAGAAGAAAGATGGTTTTATGCTTATGATTGCTTATGTGGAATTGGTGGGTAAAGTGTGGACTTGACTTGAGGAATTGGCATAAAATTTTTTGTTGTTCTAGAAAGAGTGGAGAAAAAAAAAATACCCAAAATGTTGATGTTAACATTGGGGGTGAAATAATTGGCAGTCCAGCTATTTTTTACCCTTTGTGGACAGAACATTTGAGTTAACTTTCCAGATTATTTTATTACCTTGATGAATGACTAATTGGTTATTATAATGTATTTGTCATTGTCAGTTGAAACCTATAACTTAAAAGGAAGTATAAAATTCATGAAAGGCACTGAAAAAATACAATTTTTTCATTTGTTCTTTTTAGTTATACAGGACAATAGAATATATTTTGACATACATACATGGAGTATAACTTCCCATTCTTGTGGTTGTACATGATACAGAGTTACAGTGGTTGTGTATTCATATATGAACACAGGAAAGTTATGTCTGATTCATTCTACTGTCTTTCCCATTCCCATCCTCCCTCACTTTCCTCCATATATCCCTATCCCAATCCGGTGAACCTCCACTCCTTCCTCTCCCCACCTATTCTGAGTCAAAACCCGCTTATCAGAACATTCAGCCTTTGATTTTGGGGGATTGACTTGTTTCACTTAGCATGATCATCTCCAGTTTCTTCCATTTACTGGCAAATGCCATAATTTCATTCTTCTTTATGGCTGAGCAATATTCCATTGTGGATGTGTACCATATTTTCTTTATCCATTCATCTATTAAAGGGCACAAAGGTTGATTCCATAGCTTAGCTCTTGTGAATTGAAGTGATATGAACATTGGTGTGGCTGCATCACTGTAATATGCTTTTAAGTCCTTTGGGTATAAACCAAGGAGTGGGATAACTGGGTCAAGTAGTGATTCCATTCCAGGTTTTCTGAGAAATCTCCATACTGCTTTCCAGAGTGGTTGCACCAATTTGCAATCCCACCAAGAGTATATGAGTGTACCTTTACCTTTCCCTCCATATCCTTGCCATCATTTATTGTTACATATATTCTTGATAATTGCCATTCTGACTGGAGTGAGATGAAATCTTAGTTTTAATTTGCATTTCTCTAATTGCTAGTGATGTTGAACATTTTTTTATATATTTGTTGACTATTTCCTCTCTGAAGTGTCTTTTCAGTTCCTTAGCCCATTTATTAATTGTTTTTTTATATATCTTTTTAAAATTTATTTATTCTAATTAGGTTTACATGACAGCAGAATGCATTTTGATTCATTGTACGCAAATGGAGCACAAATTTTCACTTCTGGTTGTACACAATATAGAGTTACCCCATATGTGCAGTTATACATGAATCTAGGGCATTGTTGTCCATCACATTCCACCATCTTTCCTGCCCCCATGTCCCAGCTCCTCCCTTCCTTCCCCTTTGAGTTTCCCCAAAGTTTCTCCATTCTTCCCATGTCCCCTCCCCCACTATGGATCAGCACCACTTATCGTAGAGAACACTCAGCCTTTGGTTTCTTGGGATTGGCTTACTTTGCTTAGCATGATGTTCTCCAACTCTATCCATTTACCTGCAAATGCCAGAATTTTATTCTCTTTTAATGCTGAGTAATATTCTATTATGTATATATACCACAATTTCTTTATCCATTTATCTATTGAAGGGCATCTAGGTTGGTTCCACAGTTTAGCTATTGTAAATTGAGCTGCTATAAACATTGAAGTGGTTGATTGGGTTATTTTTTTTATTTTTTTGTGTTCTTTATATATCCCTTATATGAAATACATTTATTGATTTCTGAATGTCAAACCAACCCTGTAAAGCATTAATCTCCAGGATATACAAATAACTCAAAAAACTTTTTTCCCCCCAGAGCAGGTTCTCTTGTATTGGGTCAAAAAGGCTAGTGGCCCATGAGCGTCTCTCCCCTGGGTCAATGGTTGTTTCCCTTATTTTTTCTTTCTCTTCTCCTTGTAGTAGGAGTTCTTCATTATGAAAAACAGAAGTATGAGGGGATGAGAAAGGGAGTATAGATGCCTATGAGAGTTATTCGTTCATGGAAAGTCTCAGGACCTTGTCCTTTGAAACCACTGGCTTTAGAGAAATCCTCAAATAGAAATGTGGGTTTAAAGTTGTTAGGGTGTGAACTGAGTAGATGATTACAGAAATGCAGATCCACTTGCAGTTTCCTTTGAAGAAGGCATATGTTGCAATGGGGAAAGAAAGGCAGCTGAAACAAAAGCTTGCAAAACACGAAGGACTTAAACCATACTGGGATGCTCTGTATCCAAGGGTATTTGAAATCTTTAGAATACCAAGTCAGCAGGTTTCTAACTCAGTAAAATTCTCACAGCAGCACCACCTGCAGGTCCATATACAGAGTGATGGGGATGTAGAAGAGGAAGTAGTCTCAGCAGCAAGTCAAGGCTAGGCCCAAGGATCACAGTCCCCATACTGTAGTCAGGGGGAGGAGCCGAGGTCGTCTTCGTCTGGACCAGCTGACCGGAAAAAGACACATTTTTTAATTTAAAAAAAAAAATTTTTAAGTGCCCCAAGGAGAGTAAGAATCTGTCTTTGAAATAAGTAACACTGGGCCAGGCACGCCTGTAATCTGTAACTCAGGAGGCTAAATCAGGAGGATCGCAAGTTTGAGGACAGTCTGGGCAATTTACTGAGACCCTGTCTAAAAAAATTTAAAAACAGCTGGGGATGTAGTTCAGTGGTAAAATGTCTCTGAGGTTGATTCTCAGTACTGCAAATAAATTAATTAATTTTAAAACAATTTTAAAAAGGATTGGGGAGGTGGTAGAGCACCCTTGGGATCAATCCCCAGTACTGCCCCCACCCCCAAATTGACATATTGTGAGGGTAGATTAAGAGGAAAACATTTCAGACAAAGAGAAAGATTCTTGGACAGGATAAGCCCCATTTGTGTTTTACTGAAACAGAATATTGATCAAACTAACTGGAACATAGATATTATTTGGGAAGTTATAGGAAATAGAATTGGATAGATTGTTGCAGACTTGGAATATCAGATCAAGAGGATTTCCTACGAAATATCAAATCCCATTCTTTAGTATAGTCTTGTTTGCTCCCATTCTTGTTTCTTTTTTTTTTTTTTGGTACTGGGCACTTGACCACTGAGCCACATCCTCAGCCCTATTTTGTGTTTTATGTAGAGACAGGGTCTCACTGAGTTGCTTAGCGCCTCACTGGTGCTGAGGCTGGCTTTGAACTTGCCATTCTCCTGTCTCAGCCTCCCAAAGTGCTGGGATTACAAGCGTGAGCCACCGTGCCCAGCTCCATTCTTGTTTCTGTAACACAGTAATTGATAGGTGTTTCGTCATTCCGGATGCCAGTATAATAAGGAAGTAGCATTAGTTCAGACATAATCTTTCCCAGCATATTAACATTTTGAAGCAATCAAGAGAAACTCGAAAGCTTTAACAACATAGGAAGATGTTAAGAAAAACTGAAAATCCTGCAGAAGTGTCCTTTTTTAGTGAAAGTGGGTAACTTCAACGGTGATACTGCATTGCAGTATTGAACTGTCTGCTGAAACAGTGGATGCAAAGAAGCAATGAAGACATTTCCCTTTGAATTATGAGCTTTTTTCTTGGTTGATTGAAGAAGTCTACATCCTTTATTATACTTCTTGTGTGTGTGTGAGTGTAACTGGGAATTGAACCAAGGGGCTCGTGCATCCTAGGCAAGTGCTCTACCACTGAGCAACATCTCAGTCCATGTGTCATACTCTTAACTTCAAGAGATTTGGAATTTTAGGCCTCAAAACATTGAAGACTATAATGCTAGGTACAAATACAAGTAAACATATAACCATGCTAGTATTTTTAATTAGGGCTTTAGTTGCACAGTTAACACTGATTTTGAGTAGTCTGCCTTAACTCTTTTATTTTCAGTTGTGATTTTTGTAGAACTCTAGGTTTTTGTCATCGTCCCCTCCTCCCCCGCCCCATTGTGTATGTCATGTTCTAATAGAAAGGGCCCTGCCACCTTTTAAAGGAATTATTGCCTAAAATTTTCAGTTGAATCAATCTTGTGTGTTATGGATGTTGAAATCTGTTACAACTCTTTTTTTTTTTTTTTTTTTTTTTTTTTTTGGGTACTGGGGATTGAACTCAGGGGCACTCGACCACTGAGCCACATCCCCAGCCCTATTTTGTGTTTTATGTAGAGACAGGGTCTCACTGAGTTGCTTAGCACCTCGCCGTTGCTGAGGCTGGCTTTGAACTTGCGATTCTCCTGTCTCAGCCTCCCTAAGTGCTGGGATTACAGGCTTGAGCCACCGCGCCCGGCTTTGTTACAACTCTTGAAATTCATACATTGTGTTCTTTTTCATTTCATTTTAAATAGAGAATGCTTGTATTTTAGTTTTAAAGGATCTCTACCCTTGAAATTTGTGCCAAAACAAGTATTTGTATGTAGTGTATTAAAAACCTTTAAATGGATTCTCCTGTTTGGCTATTTTTGAGTGGCAAATTGATCTCCTCTTTCAAACAAATTTTGGCCAGACTTAACTTTTTGAAGGACTATCAGGATATTTATATAAACTTGTTAACAGAAAATTCCCATTCATTTGCTTCTAAAACTCATTCTCTTGGAATTGGGGTCTAAGTTGAATATATAGAATTCCTGGTGTATTAGTGGAGACCCAACTAGGTTTGATCTCTTCATTGTCTTAAAATAGAAGGTAGTACTTTAATTTCATTTAGCTGTTAGTTTACTGAAGTGTTCATTTCAGGAACACTTTGACAAGAAAAGTCTTTAGCATTTCATTTTTACTAATCAATACAGCATGTTTCTACTCTTGAACAAATAAAAACGAACTACTTTTACAAAGATAGGAATCTATAATTTAAAACTTTATACTGCTGTGATTTATTTTACCTCTATAAGTTTGTGTATATTTTCATAAAAATGTTTGTGCTGTGCTACTGTATAGCATTTAGTGATCTTTAACTTTTAAAATAAAAGCACTTTTTTAATTACAGAAAGACCCAAATGGGACCACTAGTTTGCCAACTGGAAGTTCACTTCTACAAGAAATTGAAGTACAGAATGAGGAAGTGGCAGCTTTTTGTCAATCCATTACAAAGTAAGGACTTTTCTTTGTAAATTATAGATTCTTTAAATGTTCATTTAAAAAAAAAAGCTTGAGGGTAGGGGATATAGCTTAGTTGGTAGAGTGCTTGCCTCACATGCACAAGCCCTGGGTTCAATCCCCAGCACCACCAAAAAACAAAAACCAAAAAACTCAAGAACCAGCTTAGTGCTAAAAATTCTAAAGTTTTATCAATTACTTTCTTTTTGTGGCTAAAATTTTGAGTTTATCAGTTAACTGACATATTTCCTCAAAGTACAGATGAATCTATATCTTTACTTGTTAGATTTCTGCTTTTTATTTCTTTCTTTTTCTGCTGTGCGAGGGATATAACCCATGGCCTTATACTAGGCAAGTGTTCCAACACAGAGCTCAAGATTTCTGAATATTTAGAAGAAAATTTGAGGTTGGGATAATTTCTTCTTTCTTCTTTCCTTTCTCTCCTTGCTTCCCTCCCCCTCCCCCTTATTAAATTGTGGTGCTAAGGATCAAACCTGAGGCCTTATGTAGGCAAGTACTCTACCATTGAGCTATACTCACAGCCCCACGAGTAGATTTCTGATACTCTCTTAACTAGTGAAACTATGGCTTACAGATAAATTTCATACACTTAGAAATGCCTACTTTTGTTTTAAGAGAAATTAAATTTTCCCATAAACTTTCTAGCATATAAAATACTATCCTACTTATTTAAGAGGTGGTATTATTTATTTGTAACAGGCAAGGTTAGAAGGACAATTATATTTTCTGAAGATTAGAAACATGCATTTCTGAGGAGGTGTGGTAGTATATACCTGTTATTCCAGCTACTAGCTGAGGCAAGAGGATTACAAGTTCCAGGCCAGCCTGGGCAACTTAGTGAGACCTGTATCAAAATAAAAAATAAAAAGGTCTGGAGATGTAGCTCAGTGGTAGAGTGGTTGTCTAGCATGTATGAAGCCCTGGGTTCAATCCCCAGTACCACCAAAAAAAAAAAAAATTTCTAAAATATTTTCTCTCTCTCTCTCTCTCTTTATGGTGATGCTGAGGACTGAATCTAGGGGCCGTTTACCACTGAACTATATCTCTGTCCCTTTTTATGCTTTATTTTGAGACAGAGTCTTGCTAAGTGACTAGTCTTGAACTTATGATCCTCCTGTCTCAGCCTCATAGCTGGAATTACAGGCATGTGCCACTGTGCTGGACTCTTTTTTTTTTTTTTTGTGGTACCAGGAATTGAACTCGGGTACTCGACCACTGAGCCACATCCCCATCCCTATTTTGTGTTTTATATAGAGTCAGGGTCTCACTGAGTTGCTTAGCGTCTCGCCGTTGCTGAGGTTGGCTTTGAACTCGCGATTCTCCTGCCTCAGCCTCCCAAAGTGCTGGGATTACAGGCGTGTGCCACCGCGCCCAGCTTGTGCTGGACTCTTGATTATGAATCTGTCCAGTATTGTATTCTTTATAGATGAGAAAAGTTAGACTCAGAAAAGTATCCTAACAGGTTTTTTTCTTGTATTCAATACAAAACTAGGTCTCCTTTGCCTAAGTATATTTTCTTATTTTGATGTATTTGTCAGAACTTGTGTTACGACTGCTAGAAACCCAGCTTGAATTAACTTAACCAGAAATGTCATATACACATATACCAGAAAGAGGAAGGATAGGGCAGAGTTCAATAACAGCAAGATCTAGAAATTCACATCTATTAATCATCTTCCTCCCTTCTGGGTCTCCTGTTCCCTTTCTCCCCTTTGCTCCTTTTTCTTTCTCTGCCTGTTCTCTGTGCAGGTTAGCTTCATTTTTTTCCATTGCAGATGGAGCTTTTGAAGACAGGAAGAATAGCTACTAAGAGCTGAGACTTAGGCCCCCCCCACCCCTTTTAATTCACTTCTGGCAAACCATGGATTCACATATGCTAGGCAAGCATTCTACCCACTGAGCTACATTCCCAGCTCTTTTAATTTTTATTGTTTTTACTTGTTCTTTTTAGTTGTATGTGACAGTAGGATCTATTTAGATATGTTTATAAGCATGTAATATATCTTATTCTAGTTAGGATCCCAGTCTTGTGGATGTACACAATGTTGAAATTCACTGGTGTATTCATATATGTGCACAGGAAAGTTATGTCTGATTCATTTTATTGTCTTTCCTATTTTTAACCCTCTCCCTCCCTTTCATTCCCCTTTCTCTAATCTACTGAACTTCTCTTCTTCCCCTCCCCTCTTTTTGTTGGTTAGCATCCACATATCAGAGAGAACATTCAACCTTACTTAGGTTTTTTTGGAATTGGCTTATTTCACTTAGCATAATAGTCTCTAGATCTGTCCATTTACTGGCAAAATCATAATTTCATTCTTTATGGCTGAGAATAGTCCATTGTGTATATATACCACAATTTCTTTATCCACTTATCTGTTGAGGGACATCTAGGTGGGTCCCATAGCTTAGCAATTGTGAATTGAGCTACTGTAAACATTGATGTGACTGTATCACTGTTGTAGTATACTGATTTTAATTCCTTTGGGTATATGCCCATGAGTGGAATAACTGGGTCAAGTGGTGGTTCCATTCCAAGTTTTCTGAGGAATTTCCATACTACTTTTGAGAGTGGTTGCACCAATTTGCCGTCCCACCAGCAATGTAAGAGTGTGCCCTTTCCTCATATCCTTGCCAACTTGTATTGTTACTTGTATTCTTTTTTTTTTTGATGACCAGAGATTGAACCCAGGGGCACTTAACCACTGAGCCACATCCCCAGCCTTTTTTTAGAGATAGGGTCTCACTGAGTGGCTTAGGGCCTCGCTAAATTGCTGAGGCTGGCTTTGAACTTTTGATTTTCCTGACTCAGCCACCCAAACCCCTGGGATTACACCCAGAGGTTTACACCCTCCACACCTGGCTACTTATATTCTTGATAATTGTCATTTTGACTGGAGTGTAGTGAAATCTCAGTATGGTTTTATTTGCATTTCTGTAATTGCTAGAGATATTGAACATTTTTATATGTTTGTTAATATTTCATATTTTTTCTTCTGTGAAGTGCCTGTTCAGTTCCTATGCCCATTTATTGATTGGGTTATTTGTTTTTTTGTTGTCAAGCTTTTTGAGTTCTTTGTATATCCTGGAAATTAATGCCTTATCAAAGATATGGGTAGCAAAGGTTTTCTCCTATTCTGTAGGCCCTTTCTTCACATTCTTGATTGTTTTCTTTGCTGTGGAAAAACTTTTTAGTTTGATTCTATCCCATTTCTTGATTTTTGATTTTACTTGTTGCACATCAAATGTCTTATTGAGGAATTCAGTTCTAAGCCAGCATGGCAAAGAGTTGGACCTATTTTTCCTTCTAGTAGGTGTAGAGTTCCTGGTCTAATGCCTAGGTCTTTGATCCACTTTGAGTTGAGTTTTATGCAGGGCAAGAGATAGGGGTTAAATTTCATTCTGCTACATATGGATTTCCAGTTTCCCCAGCACCATTTGTTGAAGAGGCTATCTTTTCTCAAATACATGTGTATGATGTCATTGTCTAGTATGAGTTAACTGTATGTGGGTTTGTCTCTGTGTCTTCTATTCTGTGTCATTGGTTTTCATGTCTGTTTTGGTGTCAATACCATGCCGCTTTTGTTACTATAGTTCTGTAGAATAATTTAAGGTCTGGTATTGGGATGCTTTCTGCTTCACTTTTCTTAATAAGGATTGCTTTGTTTATCCTGAGCCTTTTATTTTTCCAAATGAATTTCATAGCTCCTTTTTCTGTTTCTGTGAAGAATGTCATCAGAACCTCAATAGGTATTGCATTAAATTGGTATAGTGCTTTTGGTAGTATGGCCATTTTGACAATATTGATTCTGCCTATCCAAGAACATGGGAGATCTTTCCATCTTCAAAGGTCTTCAATTTCTTTCTTTAGTGTTCTATAGTTTTCACTGAAGAGGTCTTTCACCTCTTTTCTTAGATTGATTCCCAAATATTGTATTTTTTTTTTTTTTTTGAGGCTATTGTGACTGGGATAGTTTTCCTAATTTCTCTTTCAGCTGATTCATCACTTATGTATAGGAACACAATTGATTTATGGGTATTAATTTTATATCTTGCTACTTCACTGAATTCATTTATGAGTTCTAGAAGTTTTCTGCTGGAAGTTTTTGGTTATTCTAAATAAAGAATCATGTCATCTGCAGATAGGGAGTTTGAGTTCTTCTTTTCCCATTTGTATCCCTTTAATTTCTTCTGTCTAATAGCTCTGGCTAGGGTTTCAAGGACTGTATTCAATAGAAGTGATGAAAAAGGGCAACCTTGTCTTGTTCCAGGTTTTAGAGGAAATGCTTCCAATTTTTCTCCATTTAGAATGATATTGGCCTTGGGTTTAACGTATTTTTTCCAGTGTTAAGGTATGTTCCTACTGTACCTGATTTTTTCTAGTGTTTTGAACATGAATGGATGCTGTATTTTTGATCAAATGTTTTTTCTTTTTCTTTTCTTTTTTTTAAATAATATCTTTATTTTATTTGTTTATTTTTTTATGTGGTGCTGAGGATCGAACCCAGTGCCTCACACATGCAAGGCAAGCACTCTACGGCTGAGCCACAATCCCAGCCCCGATCAAATGCTTTTTCTTCATCTATTGTTAATCATGTGATTCTTGTCTTTAGCTCTACTGATGTGATGAATTATTACGCTTATTGATTTTCATATTGCCCTAACCTTGCATCCCTGGGAAGAACCCGCTTGACCATGGTACTTTAATATGTTTTTGTATGCGATTTGCTGTATTAAGAATTTTTGCATCTGTGTTCATCCGTGATATTGGTCTGAAGTTTTCTTTCCTTGATGTGTCTTTGTCTGATTTTGGTATCAGGGTGATATTAGCTTCATAGAATGAGTTTGGAAGGGTTCCATCCTTTCTGTTTCATGGAATAATTTGAAGAAGAATGGTGTTAATTCTTCTCTGAAAGTCTGGTAGAAGTCTGTTAAGAATCTGTCTGGTCCTGACCTTTCTTTGTTGTTAGGCTTTTGATGGTGACTTCAATTTCATTGCTTAAAATTGATCTGTTTAAATTTTTTATATCCTCCTGATTCAGTTTGGGTAGGTGATATGTTTCTAGAAATTTGATTTCCTCAAGATTTTCTAATTTATTGGAGTATAAATTTTCAAAATGGTTTCTGATACTTCTTTATTTTAGTAATGTCAATGGTGATATTTTCTTTTTCATCACAAATTTTAAAATTTGAGTTTTTTCCCTCTTTTGGTTAGTTTGGCTAAGAGTTTATCAGTTTTATTTTTTCAAAGAAGTAGTGTTTTGTTACTTTTTTAATAATTTTTTATTTCAATTTTATTGATTTCAGCTCAGATATTTTTTTAAATATTTATGTTTTAGTTGTAGGTGGACACAATATCTTTATTTTATTTTTATGTGGTGCTGAGGATCAAACCTAGTGCCTCCCGCGTGCTAGGCGAGCACGCTACCACTGCGCCATAACCCCAGCCCTCAGCTCAGATTTTAATTATTGTCTGCCTTCTAATGATTTTGGTATTGATTTGTTCTTTTTTTCCTAGGGCCTTGAAGTGTAATGTTAGATTATTTATTTGGTGTCTCTTTATTCTTTTAGTGAATGAGCTCAATGTTGCACTGTCTTTTTAATATGTTAGAATTTCCTTCATAGTGTCCCCAAGATTTTGATATGTTGTATCATTATTCTCATTTAACTCTATTTTTGTATTTCACCCCTAATTTCTCCTGTTATATAGTCATTATTCAGTAGTATATTATTTAGTCTCCAGGTGTAAGTGTATCTTCTGTTTTTTATCTTATCATCGATTTCCAATTTCATGACATTATCTGATAGAATGCAAGATATTTCTGTTTTTTTGTATTTGTTAGAAGTTGTTTTATGGCCTAAGATGTGGTCTGTTTTAGAGAAGGATGCATGCACTGCTGGAAGAAAGTGTATTCAGTCATTTTTGGATGAAATAGTCCATATTTCATCCAGCTGTCCATGTCTGCTAAGTCTAAATTATTAATTGTATTTTGCTTCTTTAGTTTTGGTTTGGAAGATCCATCTAGTCATGAAAGAGGCATGTTAAAGTTGTCCAGTATTGTGCTGTGATCTATTTGATTCTTTTTTTTTTTTTTTTGGAGTACTAGAGATTGGACTCAGGGGCATTCAACTACCGAGCCACATCCCCATCCCTATTTTGTATTTTATTTAGAAACAGGGTCTCACTGAGTTGCTTAGCACCTTGTCATTGCTGAGGCTAGCTTTGAACTTGTGATCCTCCTATCTCAGTCTCCCAAGCCACTGGGATTACACGTGTGCACCACTGCACCCAGCCCTATTTGATTCTTGATCTTGAACAGGATGTGTTTTATGTACATACATATTCCATTGTTGGGGGTATAAATACTTACAATTGTTATGTATTATTGATATATAATTCCTTTTTTTAAAATAATATTTTCTTAGTTGTAGATGGACACAATATCTTTGTTTATTTTTTATGTGGTGCTGAGGATCGAACCCAGTGACTCACGCATACGAGGCAAGCGCTCTTACCACTGAGCTCCAATCCCAGCCCCCAATGTATAATTCCTTTAAGATGTATGAAGTTACCTTCTTTGTCTCTTCCGATCAACTTTGGCTTGAAGTACACCTTATCTGATATGAGAATTGAAACCACTGCTTGTTTATGAGATCTGTGTGAATGATTCATTTTTTCCTATTCTTTCAGCGTTAGTCTGTGGATGTCTGAAGTAATCACATTGTTGGATCTTGTTTTTCAATCCAATCTGGCAGCCTATGTCTTTTGATTTATGAGTTTAGACTATTTACATTTAATGTTATGGAGAAAGAGTTTTTATTTCCTTTCATTTTGATTTATTTCTAGTTTTTAATTTGAATTAGTGTCTCCTTTGATTGATTATTCTTGTGTAGTTCCTCTTGCTGGTCTTCAATTTGATTTTTCATTTCTTCATGAAATATTTTGAGTATGTTTTGTAGTGCAGGCTTTCTAGTTGTGAATTCTTTATTTTTTTTTGAACTCAGGGGTACTCAACCACTGAGCCACATCCTCAGCCCTGTTTTGTGTTTTATTTAGAGACAGGGTCTCACTGAGTTGTCTAGCAAGCCTCGCCATTGCTGAGGCTGGCTTTGAACTTGTGATTCACCAATTTCAGCCTCCCAAAGTTAATTGTGAATTCTTTTAACTTTGTTTATCATGGAAGGTTTTTATTTCATCTTCTGAAGCTTAATTTTGCTGGGTATAGTATTTTTTTTAATGTTTATTTTTTAGTTGTAGGTGACAGAATATCTTTATTTTATTTATATGTGGTGCTGAGGATCGAACCCAGTGCCTTATGCGTGCTGGGCGAGCACGCTACCACTGTGCCATAATCCCAGCCCCTGGGTATAGTATTTTTGACTGGCATCCATTTTCTTTCAGAGCTTGGCATGTATCATTCCAAGACCTCCTAACTTTCAGGTGTGGGTTGAGAAATCAATTGAAATGTAATTGTTTTACCTCTATGTGACCTGTCCATTTTCTCTAGCAGCTTTAAAAATTCTAATATTATTCTGTATGTTAGGCATCTTCATAATAACGTGTCTTGGTGTGTGGGTCTGTTGTAATTTTATATATTTGGGGTGCTGAAAGCCCCTATATTTGCTTTTGTTTCATTTGTAAGGTTTGGGAAATTTTCTGATTTTAATTCATTGAAAAAGTTATGCATTTCTTTAGTTTATATTTCAGAGCCGCCTTCTTTCCCAATGTATCTTAAATTTGATCTTTTCAGGTTATATCATATTTCTTGAAAATTTTGTTCATGGCCTCTTAACATCTTTTCTCCATGGTCAACTTTATTTTCAAGATTATGTATATGTTTTGTCCTCATTGCCTGAAACTCTGTTTTTCTAGCAGTCTAGGCTGTTGGTGATGCTTTCCATTGAATTTTTCATTTAGTTTATTGATTCCTTCATTTTGAGGATTTCTGTTTGGTTCTTTTTTAGAATCTCTATGTCTTTATTGAATTGATCTTTTGCTTCCTATACTTGCTCTCTGATTTTACTACTTTGTTTTTTACCTCGCAGATCAGTTGTATCATAAGATTTCTGGTACCTCAGAGTTTAAGGGGAAACAAAAAATAACAATCAGTGCAAACAATATAAAGCATTAAACTAAACACTTAGTTTCTAATATGATATCTACAGTGTTAATTGGCATAATAAATAAAATGGTGTGATAAGCAGTTGCCAGCAGTTAAAACAGATAGTTTACAAAAGGGTTTGCAATTTCAAAAGAGGAATAGTGTGAATGCAGAAGAGATGTGGGGTGTGATAATTATGAGGGATGATGAGAAAAAAATAGAAGTAAAAACTTGAAGGAATAGGGAGAGAACAAGAGCATTTGGGAATCAAGAGAATAGTCAAGTAAAAAACAATACAAAACAAAACCAAATATACTAATCAAAAACCTTAGCCCTCAAAAGACAGAATTATGAAAAATAACTACCTTCAAAAAATGCTAGAAATGAGAAAAGAGAGACAAATATGTATATGTATGAATGTCTGTGAACCATTCAGCACACAATCAAAAGGAAAGAAAAAGAAGAAAGAAAAAAATTAAATAAAGTAAAAAATTTTAAGAAAGGTTCCTGATGAAAAATTAAGGAGTTGTTTTCATTACAGTGGTCAAAAATTGTCAGTGAGAATATATGTTCCTTATCTATTCACAGACATCTTTCTTTCCCTTTTTTCTTGAGGTATGTACTGTGCACAAGAGTAGTGGCCACAGTTGGTCAAATCCCTCCTCTTTTTGTGTTGCTGATCAAATTGCCAGTTGGAGTTCAAAAATTCTTGACTTCACTTCTGGGCAGTATTATGTAGAGCTGGTTGGAGAGTGTTGTCTGCTGCACTCTCGGCTGGGGTCACTATAGAGTTCTGTGAGAGGAGTTCCCATAGGTGGAGCTTCTGAAAGCTAGTTTTAGGTCTAGGTAGGCCCCAGGTAAGTGGTAGTGTTATCCCCAGTTTGTATAGGAAGAAACTGATGCAATAGGTGACTCAATAACTTGCCTTAATTTACACATCTAATCAGTACTAAAATCAGAATTCAAATCAGGTGGTCTGACTCTAGAGGTTTTGTGCTAAGTGACATTTGCTACCCCTCCAGGATCTTTCTTCCTGTCTTCTCAAACTGTTTTATTTTATACCTATGACTTTATTTTAATCTCTACAGAAGAAAATAGATAATATTTCCAGCATTCATTTCTTATATAGCCCTATGAAAAAGAGATGGGGGCCGAGAGTATAGCTCAGTGGTAGAGTACATCTCTAGCATAGGTAAAGCCCTGGGCTCAATCCCCAGATCCACAAAAAGAAAAAAGGTCAGTGGAAAAAATGGAGAGAGAAAGAAAGAAAAACAAATGAGAGGTCTGGAACCTGTCTTCCAATCTACAGAAAAAGTCAGTTTAATGAAGCCCAGGAGTTTAAAGAAGATGTCCCCCCCCCCCATCCTGCCTCGCCTCTTTTTTGTGGGTTACAAGGCTTATTTCTTTCCTGCCTTTTGCCTTGATAACACAACTGCTCTCTGGAGATGAGCTATATACCACCTTCATGCAATTCTTCTAATTCCCTGACTTTTAGAAATTACTTGGAGGGAATAAAGGCATTTTAGCAATGTAAAAACCCTTCCACCACTGTAAAGACACATTGTTTTTTTCCTTGTCTAGCAACCACAGTGTCTATAGAAAAAAATCCTGAGGGTGGCTTTAAAATGACAGCAAACTTCTTATCCCTCTGGCCATTACAACTTTAAGTCTTTGTTGTCTATATTATTATAGACATTTGCTACCAAATGGACATTTGTATGGATTATTAAAATTAGTTTTGCCCCTTTCACTTTCAATGTGGATATGAGGAAATTCATTAAGTACGTGCCATTTTGTGTAATTATATTATGTGGTAAAAGAATCAGAAGCAGAAAATCTTGTTTAATACCAGTTATCAGATGTATGCCTGGGTAGTGTTGTTAGTGTTACCAAAGATATCCTGACAGTAGCTAACCTCTTCCTTTTTGGGGGGAGGGTTCCTTTTATTGAAAAGACGAATGCTGGTTTTGACAGGAATTCATTCATTGCAGTTCTCACAAGCTGCTGTAGAGTTGGACAAAGATACAGATTTGGGTGGCTATAAGCATGCAAAGCTTTCTGCAGGGCTCTCAAATGCAACTTTTTCTGAAAAGAATTTAATATCTTCTTTCTTATGAACAGATTGAAGACCAAATTTCCATATACCAATCACCGCACAAATCCAGGCTATTTGTTAAGTCCAGTCACAGTGCAAAGAAACATATGTGGAGAAAATGCTAGTGTGAAGGTCTCCATTGAAATCGAAGGATTTCAGCTTCCAGTTACGTTTACATGCGATGGTAGGTTTGTAGTTCCCCAAACATTATGTTTTGCTTGGTTACGAGGAAAATGTTTAAAATATCCTTATTGTTATTCTTTCAGTAACTCACTTTGTTATCATTAGATGTCCTTTTGAAAAGGCTGATATTCATCTGGATAGTTTTCTGGTTAGGACTAATGGGAAAATAGGTTACTTTTATAACTACATTTTTCTCTGAAAAAAGGTGGAATGGCCTTTCATAATCAGTAGTTCTTGGCCAAGGCCCAAAGGAATTAGATAAAAAAGTTGATTATAGTTGAGTTCTTCCCACCTTCTCCTCAATAGTATGGCAAGAAAAATGCTTGTATATAAAGAGCTGTCAGTGAAATTGAAGCTCCAGATGTCTTGATAATCTCCTCTAAGGAGAAGATAATTCGCTTTGGTTTTAATTTGCCCTTCCAAACCTGGCATGAGTATTCCTTCTACATCTGTATTCCCCAAGATGTGTAGGAAATTTTTTGCTACAGTTTTTTTTTTTTTTTTAATTTTTTTTTTAGTTGTTGATTAACCTTTATTTATTCATTTGTTTATATGTGGTGCTGAGGATCAAACCCAGTGCCTCCCACATGCGAGGCAAGTGCTCTACCACTGAGCCACAACCTCAGCCCCTTTGCTACAGTTTTTTAAAATAAATTTTTTATTGGTACATTATTTTTGTTAACAGTTTTTAATACAACTTCTATTTTCTTTCAGTTTATTTATCATTCACAATAATGGGATTCCAACAGTGGATAAGAGCCATATTTCCATAGTACTTTGACCTAAAAATTAGGCCATTTTTTTCTTTAATGTTATGAACAGGGATATGTCCAATTTTGTATACTTTCTGTCTTTGCACCTTGGAAAGCCCTTTGAAAAAATGTATGTGAAACAGAAAAATGTTAGCCAACTCTACGGTCATTTTTTTGTTTCTGAAGGAAGAATTACTTTTTCAGCATACCTAACATTTTGGCCTGGGACATTTAAGTATAGGTATGGAGTAAAAATTAACATTAAAATTGAAAGAAAAAGAAAATGTCAGTAGTCACTTTGATTGAAATATGCATGAGTGACCATTGATAGTGCATGTTCTGATTTCTATCCAATATTTACTTACCAAAATCTGACTAATCTCAAAAAAGTATTTCAAAAATCTATTTGGTTAGTCATAAATGTGCACATTTACAATGTACATTTCTATTAAGCTATATAACTGTATTGTGGTAGAATATTACCATACATTTGTCTGCTCAAAAATGTAATTGTTATCTTAGAAGTTATTATATTTGAGATCTTTTCTCCCAAATCATTAATTTTTATGAACTTTCAGTTAGTCATTATCTTTTTTAAGTTGAACATAGGAGGAGTTCTAAGAATAGAAACATATTACTTTAAAAATTTCAGTTTTAAATTTCAGTGTGTTGCAATTTTTTTTTGTCGTCAATTGTCGTCAAGAATGATAATTGAACAATGCTGCCTACTTGCTATATTTTAATTCTGATTCGAAAATTTATCAGGCTTGTTTCAAACATTTCATATGGTGATTCTTTTTTGTTATAATTTGGTTTAAAACTGCTGAACACTGTTGAATGTAATCCTATTTGAAGAAGTCTGTAGCAAGGATATGGTTGTCTTGGGTCAGGCCTCCACTATTTCAACACTTGAAATGTGGCTAATCTGGATTGACACATGCTATAAATCCAAAATATACACTGGAGTTCAGATCCTTTATTTGAAACAATTATGTGAAATATCTTGTGATTTTAAAAAATTGATAATATATTTAAATGATATTTTAGATTTATTGTTAAATAAAATGGATTATTAAAATTAGTTTTTGCCCCTTTCACTTTCAGTGTGGGTAAATTTTTAATTATATATGTCCTTCATTTGCAACTTGCATTATATTTTTATTGTATAGTGCTGTCTTAGATTATAAGTAATATGATCTTGAATAAATGTATACTTAGAGGTAAATGAGCAAAATGAAAATCATGACTAACTTTTTTACAGTGAGTTCTACTGTAGAAATTGTTATAATGCAAGCCCTTTGCTGGGTACATGATGACTTGAATCAAGTAGATGTTGGCAGCTATGTTCTGAAAGTTTGTGGTCAAGAGGAGGTGCTACAGAAGTAAGTTTATTTAACTACTAAGCAGCATCTTTGGAAATTTCATTTTATTGGCTTAAACAAGAAAAGCTTTAATTAAAACTTACCATCCAAAACCACATTGGTTCCTATTGAATTGATTGACTGAATCAATAACCTTGTGTTGAGATATGCTATATCTAAGGTGTTATATCTAAGACTGTGGTGGGATTTCAGAGATAAGTAAGACACTGTATTCTCTTAAAGGCTTATACTCCAAAGCAGGAAGCATTGTGGGCAGTTGTTTAGTAAATGACTATAATGGCTATTTCTGTAAAGAGTCAATGGTCACATCATTACACACTCTATTCACCTTTTATAGTATGCATGATTCATTGCGTACAGTATTCAGGTATTATTTCATTTTGGTTACCTGAAATAATTATCATATGGATCTTTTATTTTAATCAGGTAATTTGTTATAGCTAGCATTTAGTCTAGTTGCTTTACAAATTTCATTCTTCTAGGCTTCTAAAAATGTTCTGACCCTGTTATTCGTTTTTCATCTTTGTCTTCATCTTCTTTCTTCTTCATTCTGACTCTTCTCACATAGCATAATCCCTCTGCTTAAGTGCTCACACTTGTTTAAAAACTGTCTCTGTATTTTATCATTCTCTTTGATTTCTGATGCAGATGCAATTTATAAATTTTACCTTCACCTGTATAACTTCTGATTTGAGTGGAATAATATTGGTGAATAATTAATATATTTTAACAGTAACCATTGCCTTGGAAGTCACGAACATATTCAAAACTGTCGAAAATGGGACACAGAGATTAAGTTACAACTTTTGACCTTCAGTGCAATGTGCCAGAATCTGGCCCGAACAGTAAGTGTGCATGTGTAGAAGAGGG
The DNA here is from genome assembly GCA_004024805.1 of Geosciurus inauris. NCBI lineage: Eukaryota > Metazoa > Chordata > Mammalia > Rodentia > Sciuridae > Geosciurus > Geosciurus inauris. The sequence continues at coordinate 96,246 of PVHX01005744.1, forward strand.
GACATTTTCACTTGTAGAAATTTTATTTAGCATTCTCCTTAGAGCTTGAGGCATATTTGAAGATCAAAGTGAAGGAATTAAAAGTGTTATTTGTAGTAGTTTTACAAATAGTGAAAATGTCAGAGTCAGTCAAGAAGAAATGAGATGGGGAAGAAAGAAAGAGTTTTTGTTTTTGTTTTTTGAGGTTTTTTTTTTTTTTTTGGTATTGAGGATTTAACCCAAGAGCACTTTACCACTAGGTTATATTCCTAGCCTTTTTAAATTTTTATTTTGAGATGAAGTTTTGCTAAGGTGCTAAGGCTGGCCTCAAATTTATGATCTTCCTGTCTCAGCCTCCAGAGTCACTGGAATTACTGTTGTGTGCCATCGTACCCAGCTAGAAATGTTTTTGAATACTAAATATAGGTTGGAGGAAAGAAGAACCATATTGACTTTTACACTAAACTGATAAAAGGAATTATTTCTTATGAAATGAAAATGAATTCTGTGTTTTAAAGGTTCAGTACTTTTGGGCTGGGGTTGTAACTCAGTGATAGAGCACTCACTTTTTGAGTCAATATAAATTATATTTAATTTTGCTAGTATTTTATCTTCAGTTCTGAAAGGTTAATTTCAAGACTTCATCATACATACATTTAACCATATTAAATTTGACAATAAAGACAAAGAATGATTTTGGGGGGTAAACATTTGTGTATGTATGTTTGTTTAGGCAGAAGATGATGAAGCACCTGTGGATTTAAACAAATACCTGTGTCAAATAGAAAAACCTTACAAAGAAGTCATGACAAGGTATAGCATCTAAAGCATTACTTTCAGGTTTTCAAACTTTATTTTGGATGTGAATGCATTGATTTTGATTATTAAAGCAGTCATTTTTATATATAGTATTCTTCAGCCACAACAACTGTTCTTTGTTTCAGACACCCTGTTGAAGAACTCTTAGATTCTTATCATAACCAAGTAGAACTGGCTCTTAAAATTGAAGTAAGTTTTAATTCACATTTTGGGATAATGACTTGTTTCTGTTGATTGTTGTTTCTGTTGTCTCTTAAATGCTAATATTGTCCTTGGATTAAATATTTAAAGACATTTTAAATTATATTCTTGTGATCTTTTTGTCTCACTCATTTCATTAATAGTGATTCTTAGTAATGATTGTGTCAGAACGTTAAACCTCATCTCATTTAAGCTTTATTACTGAAACTTTCACTTTAATTCAAAAAGCATTTATTCAGGGGCTGGGGTTATGGCGCAGTGGTAGCGTGCTCGCCTAGCATGCGTGAGGCACTGGGTTTGATCCTCAGCACCACATAAAAAATAAAATAAAGATATTCTGTCTGCCTACAACTAAAAAAATAAATATTAAAAAAAAATTTTAAAAAAAGCATTTATTCACTTATAAAAATGAATGATGTAATTCCTATGGGTCAAGAGCTTAAAAACTAATTGTGGAGGATTTAAACAAACTTTGTCTCTCTCTCTCTCTTTTTTCCTTTCCTTTTTTTTTTTTTTCAAAGATACTGGGGATTAGACCTATGGGAGTTCTACCACTGAGCTACACTCACTGTCCTTTCTATTTTTATTTTGAGACAAGTCTTGCTAAGTTACTACAGCTAGCTTCAAGCTTGAAGTTCTCCTGCCTCAGCCTCCCAAATAGTTGAGATTGTAGGTGTGTACCAGCATACCCAGCTCAAAATTTTAGTAGAATATCATAAATGTTAAAATAGAGGTATGAATTGGGGTTCTTTGGGAGATCAAGGAAGATTACCTTACCCAATTTAAGGGTTTAAGGAAGCCTTCTTAGAAGGGATGTTACCTGGACCAACTTTTAAATGAATTAGTCAGAAAAATGCTGGGATGGTCATATAAACAAAAGTACACACATGTGATACTTATATGGCATACAAGTCTGAAATGAAGGTGCATTAGAAATAGATGTAAATTACTAACTTATAATTGTGATGGAGTTTTGCTTTATGCTCTAGGTTAGGGGACCATAAACAGTTCATTTTCTGTTTTTGTAAAAATTTTTCTTTTGTGGTTCTGAGCATTGAATTCAGAGCCTTGGATATATTTAAATATAATTTAAATTGTCTTTAAATATTTAATCCAATGATAAGTGCTCTTCCACTAAGCCACATTCTGAGCTCCAATCCCGCCCCCTTTGTTTTTCATTTTGAGACAGGGTCTCTTCAGTTTGCATCCAGGCTAGCCTTGAACCTGTGATTCTCATGCCTCAGCCTCCCAAGTTTCTAGGATTACAGGCATGTACCACAACATCCAGCAGCTATAAATAATTTTTTTAATACAACCATACCAATTTGTTTATATTGTCTATTGTTATTTTTATTTGTACGCAAGTAATTGGAATAGAGACTGTATATCCTGTATTTATTGTTTGACCCTTTACAGAAAATGTTGGCTGACTCCTGGTCTAACTATTTAAAGTGTTTTTTTGTTTGTCTGTTTGTTTTTAAATGTATTTTTAGTTGTGGATGGACACACAACATCTTTGTTTATTAATTTGTTTTTTATGTAGTGCTGAGGATTGAACCCAGTGCCTCACATGTGCTAGGCAGGCGCTCTGCCACCGAGCTACAGCCCCAGCCTCCTTTAAGGTGGTTTTTTTAGCCAAGGGTAGGGAGTAAGGTGGATGGGTAATTTGTTTATTCCTAAGCTCTGAAGTCACTGTGGCCATACTGTGGAAGTTCGATTTAAGGGTGGCAGTAATTAGGAAGACCTTTTGGGAAAGATTGTTATAGTAGTCTAGGTATAAAGATAATGAACATAAGCCAGGCATGGTAATACATACCTGTAATCTTAGTGACTCTGGGAGGCTGAGACAGGAGGATTGCAAGTTTGAAGCCAAACAGTAACTTAGAGAGGCCCTGTCTCAAAATAAAAGAGGTGAGGGATATGGCTCAGTGGTAAAGTGCCCCTGGGTACTTTACCAAAATAAATGAATAAACAGCATGGTGAAAGTGAAAAGGAAGGAACTGATTGATATTATTTGTGAGATAAAATTGATAAAATGTTTGGTGGGTGATGGAACATGAGAGAAGAGTGTAGGTGACTTCCAGATTTCTATCTACTAGAAATTCTTATTAGTATAGAAATGTATTTATTTACTCAGTAAGTATTTACTGTCTCCTCATTATGAGGCAGTGTTGTAGGTATTAAAGATACTAGAAGTTGCCGGCTGCAGTGTCACACGCCTGTAATCCCAGTACTTTGGGAGGCTGAGCCAGGAGAATTGCGAGTTCAAAGCCAGCTTCAGCAATGGGGAGGCACTAAGCAACACAGTGAGACCCTGTCTCTAAATAAAACAAACAAACAAAAAAAAATAGGGATGGGGATGTGACAGAGTGCACCTGAGTTCAATCCCTGGCACCAAAAAAAAAAAGAAGATATTGGAAGTTAGCAGAAAGCCTCCCTGCCCTCAGATAGTTTACATTCTAGTTGGAAGAGCTGGAATAAAGGGGCTCGGGTGTGGCTCAGTGGTAGAGCACTTGCCTAGCATGTGTGAGGCACTGGGTTCGATTCTCAGCACCACATATAAATAAATGAAAAAAATAAAGGTCCACCAACAACTTTAAAAAAATATTTTTTTAAAAAAAGAGATGGAATAAAATAAATTAGTAAAATATGCCGGGTGCAGTGGTGCACGCCTGTAATCCCAGCGGCTAGAGAGGCTGAGGCAGGAGGATCACGGATTCAAAGCCAGCCTCAGCGAAAGCAAGGCATTAAGTAACTCAATGAGACCCTGTCTCTAAAAGAATACAAAATAGGGTTGTGGATGTGACTTAGTGGTTGAGTGCCCCTGAGTTCAATCCCTGTACTAAAAAAAGGGGGGCGAGGGCAACATACGTTGTATCAGAAGGTAAGTGCTATCGAGAAAAATACAGGAAGAGGGTAATATTGTAATTTCTAAAAGGTAGCCTCAGAGATGACCTTGTTGAGAAAATGAATTTGAGTGAAAACTGGTAGAGGAAGGGAGGGGACAAGCTATCTAGATACTTGTAGCTATAATAGAGTGAGAGAGAGGGGTAACAGCGGAAACAGATCCATTCAGAAGATGTTTTACTAGCCACAGGAGAGATAATGATGGCTTGGATCAGGGTGACTACTGTAGAACTGATGAAAAGGGGTTGAATTCTGGGATACATTTTGAAGTTAATACTAGGAGAATTACCCATAGATTGCATATGTAGCATGAGAAGAGAAAGTTTAGGGTAACTCCCAAGATTTTCTGAGTAACTGGAAGTTATAGTTGCCTTTTTGTGAGATGTAATGAACTGAAAAGTTACTGGGGGAATATCAGGAACACAATTTGGATGTTATGGTTGAGATGACTTATTTATCCAAACAAGTTGAATAGGCAGTTGATATGAATCTGGAATTCAGTGCAGGAGGATCTAGGTAGGAGAAAATAAACTAGGGAATCATCAGAATATAAATGGAATTTTGCAACTGTAGACTAGATGAAATTCCCAAGAAAGTCATTGTGGGAAGAAGGAAAGAGTTAAGCCATTTTAAGACAAAAAAAGTCCCCATAATCCAGCATTAGCCACACCACTTTTTATTCTCTGTGCAGCAAAACTCCTGAAAGTTACTTGGTTTTTGCTGCTTCCATTCCCATTCTCTTATGAACCCACTTTCATTATTAGCACTTCCCTGAAACCACAACTATTGAGGTCATCAAGGACTTACGTGATCCTGAATCTAGTAGTAAGTTCTTATTCTTTATCTTTCTCAATCTTTCTGTAGTTAGTGTGTATGCACTCTTTAAAAATATTTTTATTTTATTTTTGGTAAATAATTTTACATATTTATAGGGTACAATATGATGTTTTGATACATGTGTACATCTTGTATATCAAATCAGGATAATTAGCTTGTCTTGTTCAAACATTTATCATTTCTTTGTGATGGAAGCATTCCAAATCCTCTTTTGTGACTATTTTGAAATATATGTTGTTATTAACTATAGTCATCCTACTGCAGTAGAACAACAGAACTTGTTCTTCCTATCTTTCTGTAGTTTTTGATACAGTTGATCATTTCTTCCATCTTGAAACACTTAGCCTCTGGGATATCATCTTCTTGGTTCACCCACTCTTATTGGTTGCTCTGTCTCACTCTGACTTGTAGCTTCTTCCTTATGATTTCCTTATCTTCCTGACCCTAGAAGTAGAGTGCTTCAGGGCTCAGTTCAAGGACCTGTCCTCTATATTCACATCTTTGGTGATTTTGCTACATCCCAATCCTAACGACAACTCCCTCCCTCCCCCAACCTCTTTCTCTCTCTCTGTTTCTTTGGTACCAGGGATTGAACTCAGGGGTATTCAATCACCAAGCCACATCCCCAGCCCTATTGTGTGTTTTATGTAGAGACAGGGTCTCACTGAGTTCCTTAGTGCCTCATTGTTGCTGAGGCTGGCTTTGAACTTGTGATTCTCCTGTCTCAGCCTCCCCAAGTGCTGAGATTACAAGCTCTGACGACAACTCTTAAACTGTTGCCTCTAGCCTTGACCTTTTCCTTCAACTCTAGAGTCAAGTACCTGTTACTTAGCATCTTTATATGAATATCTAATTAACATCTCAAATACACAAAACTGAGTTTTGTACTTTACCTTTTATATCTGTTCATCCATCGGCCTTCCCTTTTGTGGTTTTTTGTTGTTGTTTTTTCTCCCTCCTTCAGTACTAGCGTAGAACCCAAGGGTATTTTACCACTGAGCTATATCCTGTCCTCTTTTTATTTATTATTTTTATTTTTGAGATAAAAGTCTCACTGAGTTGCCCAAATCCTACTGGCTTAGCCTCTGTACAGACTGGAATTACAGGCGTGCACCACTGTGCTTGGCAAGACTTTATATTTTAAAGAGCATTTTAGGTTCAGAGCAAAATTGAAGAAGGTACAGAGGTATTCCATATACTTAACTACCTTACCAAGGGCATTATTTCTCCTTGTAAACAACACTGTGTCTTTTCATTTGCAGTGGCCAAAACTTTGAAATCGTCCTTGACTTCTCAAGAAGAAGGTCTTTGACATCCCACATTCAATCTATTTCATATCAGTTCTATCTTGAAAGCCACGTTCAGAATGTGACCACTTTTCATCACTACCAAAGCTTCAATCAGTTGCATTCATTCCTTAATAGTCTCCCAACTTTTGTCTTTCTTGTTGCTTTTCACAAGCAACCAGAATGATCATTTAAAAGTAAGACATTAACTGTAATGCAGTATATTGGATTATGTCTTGGAAGATAAAAGTTTACTAGTGGGAAAATTGGTAAATCTGAATAAAGTCTGGAATATACTCAATAGTAATGTACCAGTGTTTTAAGTCTTAGTTTCAACTAATACAACATGGTTATGAAAATTGTTACTTAACCCAGTTTGTGTGGGAATGCTCTGTACTATTTTTGTAACTGTCTATATATCTAAAATTATTCCAAAACAAAAGCTTATTTTAAAAATGAAAATGGTGTTGGGATTGTGGCTCAGTGGCAGAGCGTTTGCCTTGCACATGTAAGGCACTGCGTTCAATCCTTAGCACCACATAAAAATAAATAATAAAGGTACTGTGTCCATCTACAACTAAATAAATTCTTAAAAAATGAAAGCAAGAGCAGAAAGTAAATGTAAAATAAGGGAAAATCAAAGCCAAAAATCAAAGCCATTTGAAAAAATGAGAAAACTTTAAAAAGATGTTATTTTATGCCATTCTTTTGCTCAAAATTTTATTTACTGTCTTAGTAAAATCAAAGTCCTATATTATCTGACCCTGCCTAAGATCTGGCTCCTTACTACTATCCTCCTTTTTTTCTGGTTGAGTTTCTGTCAGATATGCTCCTCATAGGGAACCCTTGTATTTGTTTTTCTCTCTTATTGTTCTTCCCCTAGATATTTGCATGGCTCACTGTTTTATTAAGTTAAGTACTCAAAAATTGCCAGAAAGGTCTTCACTGACCTACTTATCTAAAATAGCAACTCTATTATATTTACCCCCTTTATTTTTTATATTTTTATTGTAATTAAGGTGTAATTTATGTACGATAACATTTACCCCTTGTATGCATAAAAGTCAGTGATTTTTAAAAAAATAAATGCTTAGAGTTTTACATGTTCCACCACAATCCAATTTTAGAATTTTTATCACTCTCCAAAATTTCCATGTATTAATAAGTTTTCATTGCTCCTGGTCTTTTAGTTTCTTAGAGATAAGATGTTAATTCATTTTGCTAAAATGAAGTTATGGTGGCAGTAGGGCTTTTGAGGCAAGGAATAATGGTTTGTAATTGTCTAAGGAGAATGGGAAAGAAAACTTACCAGGGTAGGTAAAATGATTATTAAGTGGCATGGAGGTTCCTGCTGAAATTGGAAACTGTTGAATTTGTGTGATTGTGAGATGTTCTTAGAAGTGCTCAGCTTCCTGGTAGAAAAAACAGAAAAGAAATATCTGTATCAAACAAATAGTTTGATCAGAATGAGGGAATGAAGACTGGGAGCAAAGTTGGTCGTGATCAGAATGTGATATTGTAGTTAAGAGTCTGATAAGGTACAGTTTTTTGGTTGAAAATGTGATTCTTTGACATGGTACATTTATATAACTGAAGCTTTTATTACAGGACATAGAATAGAAAGTCAGATTAAATATCTAGAGAAAAATATGACATGCTGTGGGGAAAGTGACCATATATAATTAGTAAGGTTTAGCAGTCATGGGCCAGCCAGGAGACAGAGACTATACATTGTTTGAATAGAGAAATTTAAAGAATCATAGGTGAAAAATGGTTTTACCTTTTTTAATAGAAGGGGACTCTAAGGCAAGAATTGGCATGCTATGTCTCATGCACCAAGTCTGGCCCGATACCTGTTTTTGTTTGTTTTGTTTTATTTTTTAAATATTTTTTTGGTTGTAGATGGACCTTTATTTTATGTATTTACCTGTGGTGCTAAGAATCGAACCCAGTGCTTTACACATGCTAGGCAAGCACTCTGCCACTGAGCCACAAACCCAGTCCCCTGATACCTGTTTTGTTTTGTTTTTTCAAATATTTTCTTAGTTGTAGATGGACACAATATCTTTACTTTTTTATTTTTTTGTGGTGCTGAGGCTTGAACCCAGTGTCCTACACATACGAGGCAAGCACTCTATTATGGAGCTACAGCCCCAGCCCCTGATGCCTGTTTTTAAAGTTTTATTGCACCAGGCACAGTGTCCAAGGCCTATAATTTCAGCTACATGGGCATCTGAGACAGGAGGATTGCAAATTTGAGACCAGCCTAGGCAACTGAATAAGACTCTATCAGAATGAAAATATAAGAGGGCTGGGAATGTAGCTCAGTGATAAGAGGTGCTTGCCTAAGCTCTAAGCTCAATCCCCAAAACCACCAAAAAAAAAAAAAAAAGAAAGAAAATTTGAGACCAGAATGGGCAACTTAGCAAATCATGTCTCAAAATGAAAAAAATAAAAAGTTCTGTAGATGTTACTCAGTGGTAGAATGCTTGCCTAGCATGCATGTGGCCTGGCCTGGGTTTCATCCCCCAGTATCATCACCAAAAGAAATTCTGTTGACTACAGCCACAATCATATGCTTATGTATTGCTTGTGTCTGTCTTCACACCTTAATGGCAAAAGTTGAATTGTCCCAGACTATATGGCTCACAAAATCTAAAATATTTGCTTACTAGCAGCTTTTTAAAGAAAAAGTTTGCCAACCCTGCTCTAAGGGTCCAGAAGTAGCAAGCACAAAAAGGCAACTATCAACTCTAAGTTGAGGAAAAATAGACAGTGAATGAACTCTAAGGACTTACATGAGGAGGCCTTTTCCCTTTACTCCAGACTGAAATTCAGCCTTTTTAAAAAGCACGTGAGTGTTATTGGAACACATATACTGCACATGGCAAAGAAACCTACTAAAGAATTTTAGCTAGAACTGTCAAGTAGGGAGAGCGTGGTCTAAGACTGTCTTTAAGGACCTCTGAATTTAAAAAATTTAAAAAAAAAAGTGATAGTAGAATCCAAGTGGGAAGTATCTCCTTGCTGCTTTTGTCTTGCAGTATCTTGCAGCCTTCTGTTTGCAAAACCTAGCATTGGACTGGCCTGCAAAGAAATGTTTATATGGGTCTAGTTCCAGTATCACAAAGTACCACAAGATAAAGGTGGAGTTGAAATAGACAATACATTGATAAATTATGGTAAATAATGATGGCAAATAGTATAGGAGAATGGTATGAGCTTTTAAACTGGAATGGTTTTTGTTTGTAGGTGAAGTGAAAGGAAGTAGAAATACAAATCAAGTAAGCAAAGGGGGAGAGCTAGAAAACAAGCCCTGAGAACTGCAGGGTGATTGGATGTTTGAGAAAACAAGGTAGTTTAGTTCAAGCTTAAAGGTGAAGAGAACCTTTGGTTTATGGTAGCTAAGCCTCAAGAATGGAAAAGTTTAAATTTTTAAGAGATGTTATAATACTGAGTTTCAGCCTTTCTTTCTGTTCTTTTTTCTTTTTTTTAAATTTTTTTGTAGTTGTAGATGGACAACCTGCCTTTGTTTTTTTTTTTTAAATATTTTTTTTAGTTGTAGATGGATACAATGTCTTTATTTTATTGCTTTGTATGTGGTGCTGAGGATCGAACCCAGGGCCTCACGCATGCGAGGCAAGCGCTCTACCGCTGAGCTACAATCCCAGCCCCCCTGCCTTTGTTTTGTTTATTTTTATGTGGTGCTGAGTATCGAACCCAGTGCCTCACGCGTACTTAGGCAAGCACTCTGCCACTGAGCTACAACTCTAGCCCCAAGATTCAGCCTTTCTAACAGCACTTGGCATAAATGTTTTATAAATTAATTTAATATATATGCATGGGGTTTTTTTTTACCTGTTTATTGTTTGTTTGATTTTGTTTTTTCTTTGGCGACAGTTGTTAGGAATTGAATTCGTTCTCATGTTTGCCAGGCAACCATTCTACCATTGGGTTATACTCTCCCCATCCCTCAAAAAAATTTTTAAATAAGTTTAAAATTTATAATCAACATAATTATACATGTTTTTGGGTTGCAGTGTGACATTTCAGTGCATTATAAAAAGTAATGATTAAGGCAATTGGTATATTCATCACCTTAAATATTTATCATTTCTTTGTGTTGGGAACATGCAGAATCCTCTCTACTACCTGTTTTGAAATATACAATTAATTGTTAACCATAATTACCCTACTATACTAGAGAACAATTAGAAGTTATTCTTCCTATTTATCTACACCCCTGTACGAATTTGTTTTTATAAGTTTCTATGGCTTTTCTGACAAACTTTTTTTTTTTAATATTTTGTTTTAGTTGTAAATGAACACAATATCTTTATTTATTTTATGTGGTGCTGAGGATCGAACCCAGTGCCTCATGTATGCGAGGCAAGTGCTCAACCGCTGAGCCATAACCCCAGCCCCTCTGACAAACTTTTATGGTGAAATCAAGTGTAATAGAATGGTACAGAAGAATTGTCTTCAAGGAAGTTTTTTAATCTTGAAAAAACTTTGAAAGTCATGGCTGTACATAGAAAGTTGATTCATTTCTAGCAACTATTTCCTGATGCTAATAATATGTGACCGACCTCTTAGGAACTTACTTTTTGTTTGGTGTTGGTGTTGGTGTTGGGTTTTTTTGTTGGGTTTTGTTTTGTTTTTTGGTACTGAGGATTTAACCCAGGAGCACTTTGCCACTGAGCTATACCCCCATCCCTGTTTGATTTTATTTTGGGACAGGATCTCACTAAGTTGCTTAGGACCTCACTAAATTGCCATGCCTGGCCTTGAACTTGCAATCCTCCTGTCTCAGGCTCCCCAGCCGCTGGAATTACAGGCGTGCACCGTGCTCAAGAACTTATTTTTTTATACCAGATTTTTGCAGGAAATAAAGGAGTATTGTTTTCAGTGTGCAAATTATGCTCAAGTGACATAGAAGTAAAATAATGCCCAAGAGAGTGAGAGGTAAAATAATAAACTGATTGGGCGTGGTGGTGCACGGTTATAATCCCAGTGACTCAGGAAGCTGAGGCAGAAGGATTGCAAATTCAAGGCCAGCCTCAGTAACTTAGTGAAGCCCTAAGCAAACTTGTGAAACCCTATCTCAAAATAAAAAAACCAAAAAGGGCTGGTGATATGGTTCTGTGGTAAAGTCCCTGTTGGTTCAATCTTCAGTCCCACCCCACCCCCCAAAAATAGGATAACTCTAGGGGTTTTTCTAAGTATTTAGTAATTTGTTACTAATTTATTGCCTTTAATTCTGATTCTAATATGAAATTAATAACATTTGCATATGAATAATTGTGTCAAAGTGAAAATTAAGCCACTCTCGCTTTAGACTCCTTCATAATAAACCATATAATTGAAAAGCCATCTTATTCTTTTTGTCACAAACAGTAGAGGATAGCTATTTTTAGGTACATCTGAAATAACTAGTTTCTGATTTCATCTCTGAAATTGATCCTTTAAATTTTACATAGTTCTGTTTATTTTAATTTTTATAGAACCAGCACCGAGCTATAGATCAAGTAATTAAAGCTGTTAGAAAAATCTGCAGTGCTTTAGATGGTGTAGAGACTCCTGCCATAACGGAATCAGTGAAGAAACTAAAGAGAGCAGTTAATCTTCCAAGGAGTAAAAGTGCTGATGTGAGTATTTTTATGTCCTCAAGTGAGGATCTATCACTTACATTGGGATGCTTTTGCTTGCTAGTGGACAAAAGACTATCGTTCTAACTTTGGCTTGCTTTTTTTAAGTTGGTCACTTCTTTGGTTAGGTAGGGAATTCCTTGGTAAGGAGTATGGACTGCCTTGGAAGAGCTTTGTGAGAACTGACATTGAATAGGTGGATGTCAAACTATGAACCCTCTATGTGTAGAGGAAGACCTCTGGCATAAATGAATTGGTTAGGGATTTAAAGAGATCCTGAATTTAGAGGATCTAGACGGTAATTGCTATTACTTCTCTCTTGATGGAAATCTACATGATTGTCAGTGAGGAGCATTTTTACATTGGACGTACCCCCTCCCTATTGAAAAGACCAAGAAATCTCTGAAGGAGCTGGACGCAGTGGCACATGCCTATAATCCTAGCACTTTGGGAGGCTGAGACAGGAGAATTGTGAGTTCAAAGCCAGCTTCAGCAACGGTGAGGCTTGCTAAACAACTCGGTGAGACCCTGTCCCTACATAAAACACAAAATAGGGCTGGGGATATGGCTCAGTGGTCAAGTACCCCTGAGTTCAATCCTCAGTACCAAAAGAAAAAAAAAAGAAATCTCTGAAGAAGGCCTAGTTTGTCTGAGAAGGGATAGGTATGAGCCCTTTCCTTATGTCATGTCAGCCTTTAGTAAGAGCTTTCCTTCACAGTATTTCCATGGTGATTTAGTGAAGTCTGTTCATAGACATGTTTATATCTCGGATTGAAAAGATGAGAGAAAGGGTAGGTTTTGCAAGCCCACTATGAATTTATTTATTTATTTATTTATTTATTTATTTATTTATTT